>CAJQUW010014726.1:0-124785 GCA_907163375.1 Prostheceraeus crozeri
GCACTAGACGAAATGACTTGCTAATTCTTACAAAGTCTGATCAGATTCTTGCAAAGTCTGATCAGAACTTATTTTGATTAAGATCTTAATACACATTACATTGGATAGCTGCGGTCGTTTTGATATCTTCAATATTTCTTTTTGAGTCTAGGTGATTATTGACTGAACCACGTATATATTTCACTGGGATAGCAGGCACAGAAAGAGCAATATCACAATCAAAGACAATGATCATAATTCTTGAAGGGTGTAACATATCATCTTACACTGACTATGCTTTTTATCAAATTTGTTTTCATCCACCTGAAAGTCTTCGATATTTCGCTTCAAGACTAAATTTGTTAATTTCTTTTTCACATCATCAATAGCGTCACGATCTTCACAGATTCGTAGCCAGGCCCAGCAAGGGGCCTTACTCAAGCAAGAAATTAAAAAAAAATACAGCTTAATAATGACATGGTATTGTATCTCACTTCTGGAGAAGCACAAGCTCTTTCCTCCAGCTTATCTACATATGCATACAAGACTGAGAAGGTGTGTGGCAATTATCAGACTTGTGTCAATTATTCATGAAATGTAATTGATTGCAATTACAAATTACTTACTTGAAAATGTAATTATTACTTTACATCTCTATAAGTGTAGGCCTAACTGATTACAATAACAAATTACTCCAATTCTCTTCAATTACATGTCATCAATTACTTTGTAAGCTTATAATTACTTTAGATAATTGTCAGGATTAAAGTATGCGCTTCCAAACCACTTCTTTTTCAAGGCGGATTTTCTTAGTCATGGGTTCATTACAATTGCTCCAAAAAAGCAGACGAAGCTTTGTAGCATTTGTATTGAATTACTACCTTTTTATTCTCCCCAAGTGCTTTCGCCCTACATCTCTAATGCAATTCAAACTGAAGATACAGGATTGGGATATCCAGACTTGTGGGGCTTCTATGAGACAATGAATTGATATACCTGCAATTACATTTCTGTTATTGCTAAGATTTAAATTGAAGTTTTCGACTTTGACTTAGGCGATAGAAGAATTTAGTTGCTTCCATTTTTCCGAGGGGAGTAGTTATCTGATTTACATTTTCAGCTCGGCAGGGGAAAGGGAGAAGAATATCATAACACCGGCACTTAAATTTTAGATAAAATGCTTCGTCATAACCCTGTGGGAACGCATCTTGCTAATATCAACAGATTATCTGGCGAGGTAGCGATTTTGTGGATAATTTTTTTAAAGGTTCATTTTCGTGAAAAACTATCTCCGCATGTGAAAATGGTCATCATTTATCCAAAAACATGTGTAAAATTAAAAAAGGACAGATGACGAAAAAGTTGCTATAATTAGTTGGTAGATATTTGTTTACTAATGCGAGCTGATTTTTCGCCAACCGGCGAAATCGTGGATATTGTAGCAACCAATTAGTGGTAAGTAGTAATTAATGTTCGTATATTTCCTTCATCTTCCTCTGTCTGATCTGATAAAAAGGGATCTTTTTTAATTCACGAAGGCTTAAACTAAAAAAAGTATTTATCTTCCATAAATGTCGCAGTGAATACCATGATATTATTCAAATATTTGTCATTGTTGTAAATTATTGAATGTCCCAGAGATGTTATGAAAATTGATATATGCGGATTCTCTATATTCTTATAATTATCAAAGAATGATAGTCTGCACTTATTTCTTAGATAGATTATCCATATGTGGGGGATAGTGAGGAGGTGAGAGAGAAAATAGAGCCTCGGCTGTAGAGGCGGATTACTAAAGAAAATAAGAGAGAAAGTCAAAAGTAAAAGGTGACATGTAGAGCGCGAATTGTCGCCGGCGAACTTCGCCAGCGAATATCCCGCAAATATGACTGAGCTGTAGCATGATATTCTGCAGCTGACATCCGCCAGTTTTTCGCAAGAATCGTTCCCATAGGGAAATTTCTTTGAAAAAAGTCCTTTAGTTGTACACCCGGTAGGCTAAGTAATAACGCATTATAACGAGGAATTTAAACGGTGTGCGGAATGAATATTAAGCTGTGATGACTGGAAAAAGTAATCGCAATTGTTTCTCATGGCCAATGATATTACGATTTGCTCATCAGAAAATGTAATTGACTACAGTTATTTTATTACAGTAGCCTAACTGCAATTACAACACAAGTCTGACAATTATATTAAAAGCATTTCATAACGGCTATGATGATGTCTCACAGGCCAAAAACTTCGACGTCATTAGTGAATATAATGCAAGTAAGCAGGACACTCATAATAGCATCAGGATTGTCATTCAGTTGCGTTCTCATCTTCGGCATATTTGCAGCGTTGTCAGTAAGAAAACGTCGCACAAAATTATATTTGCAAATGTAGTAGCAATTAGTTCACGAACTCTAACTGCTTCGGCATCATGAGCAACTTAACTTGCTATAGCTCTACACAAATAATGTATGTAGAATTTTCACATCCACTTAATCTTTTTTAACATTGAACAATTGGAGGTATGTTATTTTAACGAACGAATTCATTGGTCAAGTCGTGAAATGCTGTCATAATCCTCTGAAGCAACTGTTGCGCGCAATTCAAATACGCCGTGCTCGTGGTGCATATAATTTCCTCCATAAAAATCGCAACTTCTGTCGTGGAATTAATGGGTTGTTTTGTAAAACGTAAGAAATAGCAAAAATCATACTACTTACAAAAAAGCAGGAACTGAATAAGTAGCCAATCATTATGTGGAATAGTAACAAAAAAGAGTAGAATTCATTACTTCGTGGAAGGATGCCGTCAGGCTGACCCCTCAACTTTGAACCGGGTAGCTACGCAGGATTCCATTACACTTGACTCCTAAAGCTCTTTAAGTCTTAAGTCGCAAATGACCTCAATGAACGAAATCCTTTCGCATAATTCTGTGTTGCTCTGATCCCCTCGTATGAGACATGTGTTTAATTGCATGCATTCATCTGTTCATGAACGCGCACTCAATTTTGTGAAATACAGGGTAATTCAAAAAGAATGACCCGATTTCATGATACATTAATTCATTTATCAAGCATTCTCATGAAATGAATCATTAACTATTTGGAAAAGGAGCTTCTAAAATGTAAATGAATGGCATGGGAGAGCTGTACTCACTTCATTTCACCAGAAACGTTCAGTTTATATAGATCGCAGTTTCAGTTATTTGTTAACCCTCATAATGGCGAGTCCGCAGCAGAAAGCGTTTTGTGTTCTTATGGGTTTGCGAAAACAAAATCGATTGTCACAGTTCAACGTGCTTTTCAAGGACAATTTCATATTATTAATGCTCCTTCTCCCAAGAACATTCGACGCTGGTTTCAACAATTTCAAGAGAGAGGGTGTCTGTGTAAGAAAAAAGTCCTGGACGACCAAGTGTTTCAGAAGCACACGTGACAAGAATCCGGTCTACGTTTGAGAGGAGTCCGCGGAAATCCACATATCGAGCTAGCCGTGAGCTTGCAATTCCTCAGTCTACTGTGTGGCGTACCTGTGCTAAGAAGACGACTACTTTTGAAACCATACAGAATGCCTCGTTCAGGCACTTACTATGATGACGACAAGAGGAAGCGAATAGATTTTTGTTCTTCAATGCTGGAGATGATGGACGATGAAACCTTCATTTCACGTTTAGTTTTTAGTGATGAAGCTACATTTTATTTGAGCGGCACATATCAATCGTCACAATGTGCGTATTTGGGGTACAGCACCCACATGAAACAGTTGGGCATGTAAGAAATTCTCCTAAGGTAAATGTTTTCTGTGCTGTTTCTCGGAATAAGATTTTTTGTCCTTTTTTCTTTGAAAATGATACTGTTACAGGGCAATCCTATCTTGATAGCTTCAGCAATGGCTCTTTACTTTACTGCAAGAAGATCCCGGTGAAAGAAACTGTCGGGATCTGTCGGTGAATTGTCGGTAAATTGTCGGGCCGACAATTTACCGACAGATCCCGACAGTTTTTTTTCACCGGGATAGGCCTGACTTCATTTTTCAACAAGATGGAGCTCCTGCCCATTGGCACCTGAATGTCAGAAATTTTTTAAATGAAAAAATGCCCCAGCGATGGATAGCTGTGACAACGATCTTGCTCTTTGTGCTTGGCCTCCGAGATCACCAGACCTCACAGTGTGTGACTTTTTCTTGTGGGGTTACGTGAAAGATCGCGTTTATGTTCCACCACTACCTACGAGCATCCATGATCTTAAACAACGAATAGCAGCAGCGATTGATTTAGTGGACCGTGATATGCTAATAAACGTCTGGGAAGAATTCTCTTATCGTATTGATGTTGCTCGTGCTTCAGGTGGTGGTCACATTGAACACTTGTAAAACGGTAAATAAAACTTAATTGTATGTAGAATAAATTGTTATTTATTTACCCAAGTTTTCTATTGCTTTTCCTTATTTCTTTATTGTCGAATGAAATCGGGTCATTCTTTTTGAATTACCCTGTACTGTGTCATGCGAAGACCGTTTGAAAATTAGTTTAGGTCTACAGGTTAGTGTACAACAGGTCTCCAGCGTACTCTACTCATAATCTATTCGACTTTCGCGTGTGCATGAAATTAATTAGCCTACGCGCTTTCTTTTAGATGGCCATGGCTTGGATGGGACTCAATAATAATAGACTGCAACCAAGAATGAGTTTCTACATGGTGCTAATTTTACCCTGGTCATAAAAGAAATTCAAACACAGAAAATTATGCGCAACAATCCAGGAAACGGCACAGCGCTAGAATCGCTATTGAAAAATGCTTTATTTAGCTAATTCGATTTTCACGCAGCTCTGTGACCCCAGATTTGTTCCGCCTCGCATATTGCATTCAAGTGAACTGTGAAAGCCTATCAAATTTATGTCAGACTTCTAGACAATCGGATGCATGCATTGCTTCTACAGAAACATGAAATCATCTTTGATGTTTCTTGTTTATGACAGCGACTTCGCCTCAACTGTTGCAAAAACAGTTCCTATATACTTAGCATCATTAAATGGCTAGAAAAAAATAGGCAGAGCATGTTTTTTGAACTTTTTATTCATCATTCATATACATCACACAAAGGACTGTTGGAAGGGATTTAGACAAAGCCAAAGCTTTTTGTCTCAATGGCTTGCAGGAGTTTGGTTCTGAGAAGTGATTTGGAGGAATATAGGGGGATATAGAGTCTGCTGATGCATGTATTGGCTGTGGGAAGATGATGATCATCTGCTGGTCGAACAGTGACGGAGGGACTGGGTTGAAAACCTTGCTCGCTGGCAGGCAGTGCAGGAGAAGACGTCCAAAAGTAGACCTGAAAACATTGGTAGTGGATATTAGTTTGGTTCAAACATAAAGAAAATAATCTAACGTACCAAATCTTGTCTCTGCGTCTGACTCATTCGCTCCAAGCATTGCCAAAACCACTTTTTAAATCTAGTGACTTTCTTGTTTGTCTCACCACTTTCATCACTGAAGACGGTATAGGACTGCAACGTTGAGATATCGATTTCACCGGCGCCGTTCAGTAGAAGACGAAGATCTTCAGCTGTAACACCCTCGAATGCATTTGTGGGAAGTACATCGTATAATCCAAGTCGCATTTGCTGAAATTGTTACATACACTTCATCAAAGACAAGGCAAAAAATGTGATTTTATCTCTTATGAAATTGTATACTTCAAAGAAAAATGATATAAGACAAATTTCTAAGCAAATTAAATTGAACTTATCAAAGTTTGTGAGATCACTTTGATGAACGATTCACGAGCTACATACAGATGTAACATTTGATTCGGTTGAATTTTCAAAAGTGCTGAACAGGTAATTTCGTCACAATATTGAATCAGAGTGTCTCCACGATCCCCAAACTCATTTTCCCAATTTGTCAATACTTAGTTTTACTTTTTTGGCAAAAGTCAGCGGTGACTACAAACACAGTGTACTGTTTGCAAAAGCATTCAAAACGCAATGCGTCTGCGAGTATAAATGATCGACCTTCTTCCTCAAAATGCAGATAAAACTCACGCGAGGTAGAAAACTAACATCTACAACAGGTCATAGCTCTATCATTGACAATATGAGGGTGAAAGGCAGAGATGTGATCGCGGTAATAATAAACATTTAGAGCACGTGGTCATACTTTAGCCAATGGACAAATTCGTAGGTTCATCACTGAGAGAGATGAAACTGAAACTACTTCAGTAAATTAACACTGAACACTTATTTCCTCAGGTTATCGAAACCAACATCCAATGTCATCATTTCGTTTCATTCATAGGGTTCGTGATCCGTTATGATCTTACCTTACCTCTCAACTATCCGTAGGTAATTCAAAGTGATTATCGGTAATCCATATCGGGCATGCGATGCATCGTTGATACAGTAGTGACCACTAGAAACTTCGCTTTGAATTTCGTTGATTATGTATACCTTTACCATTTGAGCCTTCACCTGTTTTTATTTTTGCTTTGAAAATCACTTTGATGTATTTACACGAAGTTTAAATTTGAATAAGAACCAGCGTTAAACTTAACTGGATCCTTTCATCCACGCTCGAATCACTAACACAAATAGAAAGAGCATTCAAAACATTACTTTACTTTTTATCGCATGCGCCTATGCGAATGCCGATGATCCAATGATGGAAAGACACTCATGCACTCTTCGTCATTCGGAATTCATCGAGCTAGGTAAAGTCGTTGGCCGGTTGTGATGTAGAATTCTACATTTAGACGTTTAAACAAGATTTTTATTGATCAATTATCTATTCAATTCACAAGATAACGTCATAAATCAAAAAAAAAGCTGAATAAAGAAAGCTGAGACTAAGCGGCTGAGCACAACCGTCATGACTGACTACAAAGGCTTATAATGCTTGGAGTGGGAAGTAGAAAAAACACATTGCAACACATGACGAGGTAGTCACCATTTTCGGTTATGATTTAACATCGAAAAAGAAAACTTGGATAACTTCAAAGATGCACACATAGAATCCTAATTCCAGATGCATTATTGATCTGAGCGTAGAGCGCGTCTCCTTCAGCTGAAACAGAGGTGATCGTTTGCTTTTGAAACACTGATTTTCAAACATACCAGTCATGTCATCAGTAATCAGTATCATAATAAATTATTTCACTGGAGACTATCATATACACTCTGATTACCCATACTCGCCTTCAATTATTTGAAATGACATGAAATAAATATTTCACAAAAATTAAGTCTGCTGATAAAAGTCAATGCTTAAAACTGACTCCTATGTCATCAAACTCTTCCGAGAATGACTTACTTCAAGTGTATCCTTGACGCAACGAATGAGTCGGAAGTCACAATATCGACGCACATAGTCAAACACGTTGTCAATCGTCACTCGAATACTGTTACCATCGGGGATGAGATCAAATATTTGTTCACCAGGGCCCTCTTCTCCTCCAAGTCGTATGGTAAAGAAGAGTTCGGTTTCGCGAATGGCTTCCGCGTTGTTCTGATCGGCCATTACCAATAACTGTCGCATGCCTTCATACATCGACGGATCGAAGAAAGCCATGTCATGCCATTGTGGAGTGCGACCCATAAGAAACTTCAGCACATGTCTGTTAAGACGTAGAGGACAGATTTCACCCATAAGAAGACAGAGTCCTATCACGCGACCAACATTTCGATATGCCATTTGTCTCGCCATTGACATTCTTGCCATGCGTGGTGAGTAGAAGCCAGGTTTACCAGGCTGCCAGAAGAGGGGAGAGAGATCATCATTAGTGTCAGGAATCTCGACAGCTTCATCAGAGGATAGAATTGTATCTAGGAGACTGATCTCCTCTCCACGACCCTCTCCAGTTGATGACGGAGAGTCAGGACCACCGCGAGCTTCACTGCGTCGAGCCAGCAACCCAGGAACGGCAGCCATAGCCGATGCCACCCTCCGAATAGCTGATTGCTGCAGCGAACTGGGCCCGGAGCGTGATACTGAGTTCGAACTGAGACTTGCACTCATTTGAATTCCGGATCTCCTTCCGCTGCGACCTACCAGAGAATAGCGGGGTGTGGGCATGACTGAAATAATAAGTTGAACAAAACTCAGTAGTCAACTCATAAAACGATCAGTGTGAGGGTACTTTTATCGTGAATCTATCCAACACCATTCGGCTTCAGAATTAGATGTGGCAATGGTTGAAAGTCAACGAACGGAAAGAACATAGTATTTCATCACATTTATTTTTAACAGATTTGTAGCACTTATAACGTACCTACATGAATTTTCATGAAATTTACGCCAAGCGGAGTTTGAGTTGGCCAGAGGAAATTATCAGGCACAGAAAAATAATTAAGACTGCGAAGCATTGTTCTTAAAAAGATTATGATAAAATTAAGTATTTTTGACTTAGGCATTCAGTTCCCCTTCAAAATTCAAAAATTCATGTGGTTGCTGCAAACATGATTCAGATTTCAAAAATAAGAAAGCAAATTGACCACAGCACATGCAACCATGATAAGCACTGCAATAAACGCCCGAAAGGTAGAGCTCATCATGATCAAAGATGATAGTTGCAAAGTTTTCCTGAATTCCGCAAGCTCAGTCCACTCTGATTTTGGTAACAAAATGTGAACTTTGATCAACCACGTTCATTCTCAAAAATCGATTTATGAAGAGTGTAACAGTTGGTAACACCTCTGTACATCTTCATCATAAGAAAACTATGTCCACTTTTCAAGAACGGCAATTATGTGAAAGTTACACACTCAAATGCTCTTCCAAACCATCATTATTCCTCACGATTTTTCGAAACCTAACATTTTTGACTTTAAGAAATGATGAGAATATGTACAGAAAAAATTATGATGTGATCCCGCCTTTGATCCGGGCAAGGAATCAAAATTAATACATCCTGTGGTTGTATGAGAAGAAATGCGGTGCAACGCAACTGTTGACAGTTACAGTTAGTATATTCAGTATTTCTGATTAATAATGCTTTTTATCGAATTAAATGCTGCGTTAATGAGATAGATGCGATATATACAGGGTGATTCAGTTCAGCCCGCCGGTGCGTTTAGACATAGGTATTGCTATTTATTAGCATATATTCCAAAAACTTACAAAAATGTATTATTAACAAAGTTAGAATCATTTTCTGCTCACGAAGTCACAACAAGTGTTCGAAATGAGCCCCCTATACTGATACACATGCTTCACAGCGCTTGAAGAAATTGGTGTACACGCGTCTTATCGTAGGCTTGTCAATGGAATCCAACACTGTTTCAATTCGATCTCTCAGCTCATGTATGGATTCTGGCCTTGGAGATTTGTAGATATGATCCCGGGCGTATCCCCATAACCAAAAATCGTTCATCGCTAAGTCAGGACTACGAGATGGCCAATTCCGTGGACCACCTCTACCAATCCAGCGATCTTGAAGATTTTTGTTCAGCAGTGCTCTTGCAGCGTGACTGAAATGAGCCGGAGCTCCGTCTTGTTGGTAAATCAATGTCCGCTTTCTCCGAAGGAGTGGGATAACAGTTTGTTGAAGAAGATCACAATAATTTTCACTAGTTACTGTTCCATCAATGACTTGATGAACAAGGCCATAGTCAAAAGTAATCATTGCCCAAAAACAAATTGATGGAGATTTGAGGGGCTTTGCGCATGTCTTATGTGGGTTCTCCATTGCATAATAAAAACAATTATGCAGATTTACTTGTCCATTTAAATGAAAAACTGCTTCATCACTAAATGCAATCTTTCGATACCAGCCAGGATTTTCGTTGTTCATCTGCAAAACGGTGCGGCAGAAATTCAACCGAGGCTCGAAATCCATTTCCTTCAGTTCTTGCACTCGACTAATTTGAATGGTTTAATCTTATTATTGCATAATACTCTTTGCACCGATGATTGGGACGTGTCGAGCTGCGCCGCAACTTTCCGCTGTGAATTACACGGATTGTCTCCAAACGCTTCAACAATTTCTTTTTGTTTTTCTTCAGATAGTCGACTCTTACCAGGAACACCAGAATGCTTCATAGGAAGCACACTAAGAGTTTGATTAAACCGCATTCTCCAATCTCGAATGGTTCTCACAGGTGGGGCTTCTTTTCTATATTTTTCATTGAATGCTCTTCGTGCTGCTTCGCAATTATCAAACGCAATAGAACATGACACAACATAAGCGATTTCTTCATAACTGAAGCCAGGATAATTCATCTCGCATAGACAGAAATGACTTTTGTACTGAATTATGAAGAAATGCTATTTAATAACAGCTTGCCCGAGACAGCTATCTATGCAAGTAGCAATTTGAAATCAATGCAGCATTATCTCATTGCCAATTCAATATCGTGATGACGTTTTCTTGTTGTCAGAAACTTACATAGATATCGAATAACCATCAAGGACCACTTATTTTATTACCGGCGGGCTGAACTGAATCACCCTGTATATATATACATATACATATATACAATATATATATATAAGATTACATGCTGCATCTATGGAAGAATTTGACAGCGTATACGTCAGATAAGAGAAGTTGAGGCCTTTAGAAATTTCTTTGCACATGCTTCCTCTTGGTAGAGCGCATTAAAATCACTTGCATACCTATCATTATTACTCCATGAAACAAAGACAAAGTTCATTAAGTGCGTTCTGGAAGGCACTATTCAAACCAAGAAGTGAAAACCTATAGAGCAGTATCGAGATTGGGCACAAGTTCAAGAAACAAACATACTTAAGCAGTAAGGAGACGCAAGTCGACAAAAATGTAATACAGATTTCGTTATAGACTTGCTGAAAATCTTCTAGTAACTTACTAGTTCGCGTTGCTACGCTCTCCAAGGGAGGGAGCGGCTCTTCGGACAGAATTCCTTGGGCGAAGGCTGTGAAGAACGAGCGCGCAACGCCACTACCTTCTCCAGGCTCATCTTTGAACGTCACCTTCATTCTATGACACTGGAGTGGAGTGCTCGCACCACCTTGTCGTTTGAAGAATTCTGCATTTAATTGGCGGAACGTCTGAGCGATCAGCAGGTTTCTATCCCTATCAACGTCAAGACAAAGATCTCGTCGAGACTGATTCCGAATTCTCTCCATCTCCTTTCGAAAGCGCGACTCTTTTACAGGGAAGCCTCCGAGCTCCAGGATAGTAGACCGCGGCTCCGCACCTACCTCCTCAGCGAACAATCGCCCAAACATCTCCAATGTGAGATGCCAGCGGGAGAGAAGATCTGCGGGACGCAAATCACAATTGAGGCCTTCCCGATCGGCCCAAGACGAGACCAACCCAAGATGGATGGGCATAGCATCGTTCCGGTTATAACGTAACGAAGATACATCCTGTTCAATATTACTTGGTTGAGCCACTCCGAACAAATCCTGTCGTCTGGAGCCGGGATTCAGCAGGTGTGGTCTGGAACAATTAAGTATTAGGTCAATATCAGTCGATGGTATTCTAATGGTCTTTTCTATACATTCTTGACCTAGGGGATGGACTAAAGTGATTGCAGGTGACTATACATAGGATGGCGATTGCATACCCGCTGTCAATTTTTTGTACTGCAACTGCAACAATATCGCAAGCTCTACTTGCTTTCGGCCTTCACTACTACAATTTCTACACTTAATCATTACTTCACTGTTCCACTTACAACAATTTCGGAGATTTTTAATTTTTTTTCAAAATTTGCTTGCTATTCAAAAGAATACCAGTGCAAAGATCACCGATATTAGTAAAATTCCGAAGCATAGTCCCTTTCAAAAAAGATCTTATTTTTGAGATACCGCATAAAATTTGGTCGAATTGATTTATTACAGACAAAACACGTCAAGACAGAAACTTCTACATTAAACTTCTCATGTGATAGAAAAGTATATCACGAGCCCTGATGGAAACAGTTTGTACGACGACAATTGTGGAAGGACCTCATAGGAGGTAACAAAATCGGCGGGCGCTGGATCTCGTGCGGGAACTGATCACAGGATAGGGAGACTGTTCAAAAAGCCAATTGATATTAAACCATTCTAATTTATCCATTAACTGCTGCAATTCACAAGCTGCTTTCATCAAGCCGTTGGATTCAAGGGTTAGTTCGGGTTCCGTGTACTCTTTAGTTATTCTCCGCGTGAACTTAAATAATATAAATTGCTCATCACACAAGTTTACTTAGTGTTTCTGCTATCAATTTTTTAACTAATTATTTCTTTTAATTTTTTTCCCGACGTCGGTTGATTTCCAGAAACTTTCGATTATCCTCAATCTTACATATTACTTCTGTCACTGTAATTTGCAACGATGTTTGCATCCAAATGACGTGCCCAGCACATCGAGTTAGGGGTAAAACAGTTGAATATCAAATATAGGTAAAAAGAACAAAGTCTCACTTGAATGCTAAGGGGAGGGCACTCTCCAGTGGCGTTTGAATAGGGTCCGGGCCAGGACATCCCAAGGCTAAGGTGCTAGGCGACCTCTGGAAGAAGACATGTGATCTCCGCACCGCTGGTCTTTCATCACTATCCTCCTCTTCCTCACCCTCTCCAGCATGTCCACCGGACACTGAGCCATCAACCGTCTCCTTTATGAGATAAAGAAAGGCGTCAGTGACGTACGCTACATGCCGATAAGCACCAAGATCCACCATTGGCAGCAGGTCCGCATGCTCATCACTTGCTCCACGCATCAACGAAAGCATGTAGGACAGGAATTCTCGCCGCGATGACTCTCCTGGTAGTTGCGGAGCATTCGCAGCTCCTCCCACAGCCCCACTTCGGGAACGAGGACGAGAAGAATCTGTGCGGCTGCTTGATTCAGTGTCAACTGAATACCCGCCAATGAAGCGAGATTGAGGTGTCTGCGATGGATTAAAGCTATCCATGAAGCGGTTGAGGGAATTTCCATATCGAAGTTGCGCTTCCGCAGCGTCCATGATTGCCGCTAACCAACGCCAGATATCCTTGAATCCCACTTCTATAAGGAGATAAAATAAACAGTGTTTTATTGACTTGCTAACAAGCATGATACTGTATGTAGTTGGCAATTTCCACGGTAACGATCTAAAGGTCAACCTTGATTTACTCAAACTTCTGCTCGGAAATATATTCACAATTTAGTACCAGCAGCACCATACATGGGGCTGCCTTACCACACATTAATTTCCACGCTGAAATAGGCATGAATATGTGGTAAGTGGCAACGATTTGACACAATCGCATGTGAATTTTTAGAATCCATGTTTATGTGAAAAACTCCGAGACAATTGAACTAACTTGTTTCTACTTCCTGTATTATTTTCAATGGCATTGATGCTGTGAATCCAATAGCAGAAAAATATTTCTCTGCGTGAAATTACAATCTTCAATTCGAGAATTTGTCTTTTCCGAAAATGTCCTTTCATTGAATGTTGGCACCAAACAGAGTGAGTCAGAATTACGTGTGGTAGAAAATGTACTCTACTGTATGTCTCATTCATCAACTAGAAATTGTCATCCATATGAAAGTTGTATTTTGCACTGCATCGTATAGGCCTACATCATTATGAAGTCAAGATCATTGTTTGAAGGTCATTAAGCTCTTAATTCAGAAGCTTGTGAGCCAACTTATTCGAAAACATTGCAATGTTTTAAATTTCAATATAGGCCTACTGGATTCGCTACTTCATTCGCTTCTAATACAATTTTATATAAGAAGGTGGATAAGTGAGGAAATTTTGATGAGAACGGAGTGGATTTTAGGAGAAGTGACTGTGGAAAAGTCAATTTAGCAACTTGCTTAATACAGACCAATGTACTACACAGTTCTGCTATTTAATAAATAGCAAGTAGTACAAAGCATGCCAGCTTTCCTTGCAAGTGACAATCTTCTCTTAGTCCGGTAGCCAGAACGAGTTTCTGCAAGGAACGAGGCAGAAAATGAGACTTCCGCAGAATGATGTGCAACCTATGCCTGCCACGAATCTGTGCGCCTGCCGAGTTCTAGTTAGTTCATCTTCTTGTCAGACAGGATCAAAGAAAAACAAATGGACAATGGGACGCAGATTGAAGTTTTTGGCAAAAATGAAACATTCTATGTTTTCTCTTATCAACGGAAAATTACGAAGTCTAGAGCCGCAATTTTTCACAAGGAATGTCTTCAGATCATTTCCTATCATGTGTATATGATACAATTATTCTTCTTGATTGCGGTGTACGGGAGGACGTTGGATCGAATTTTTCCACCAGAAAGGTGAAAGTAAAAATAAAAACACTCCCAATTCTTTCAAAGTTTTTCCTCATTTCTATTAAAAACAAGTAAGGTAAAAACTATGTACACTGACTAGACAAGTACAAAGACTAGTCCACCAGTGTACATAGTTTTTACCTTACTTGTTTTTAATAGAAATGCGAAAAAACTTTCAAAGAATTGGGCGTGTTTTTATCTTCATTTTTACTTTCACCTTTCTGGTGGAAATGCGAATCATTCTTCTGATCGGCGATGTATGCGAGAATGTGGCTCAATGTGGATAAAGTGGGCCAGCATGGTGGTATTTGCCGACAGTAGGAGGCTTCCGAAATGTGAATGCGTGTATGTTCATAGATAAATGTTCACGACCATCTCATCAGAGTGGTCATTTGGTATATTATAACTCCTTAATGTCGCACGGGATCGAAGACTGCGAAACTTATGAGTATTGATGACATCACTCATGACTCTACAAGACTTTTTATCTCAATCAGCTAAATGCCTTTTTGAAATATTCCAGTATCTATATCTATATTATTGGCTGTTTCCCGATTAAAGGCTATGAAGTCAGTAACCCTAAAATTATAGGAGGACATCAAAAATATATCATTTGATGGCGTTTTTCATACCGTTTCACTTCACCATCAATGAATAGTTGGTTCGGTAACGAGCAGAGTTTTGGTTTGTAGATAACTCCAATGGACAGTCTTCAAGAATGCCTCAAGAGCATAGTCCATGAAATGCCGTATCAGATGTTGTTAAGACAACTGGTTATATTGCACGTATCACATGCTCCTGAGAGAGATTTCGGATTGGTGGTATTAAAAGAATTTAAGCAAAATTGAACAATGTAGTAAAGTACAATTTTCAGTGATGTTTCTTTAAAAATCTTTTGGAATTTGCATCACAATAGATGCAACCTGTGCGTATGAAAGCCATCAAAAATTCGATAAATTGAAGTAGTGCTCAGCGTTGCCACGGCCTCGAGACCCTAACCGCGCAGGCAGTGTATCGATGCGGGGTACTATGAATGAAGGTCTTAACTCGAGCCTATGTTATATTAGGAAATTGTATTCGTGAGCACCTACTTTTGGGAACATATTCGTGGTTTCGGGAAACTATCTAAAAAGCAGTGGATTGGCAATTTGTTACATGAAAGGAAACTTGTTTCTAGCATGGTCTAGCTTTTATCCAGCATTCTTGACCGCGCTAAAATATATCGAGTATTTATGAGCGAATTTAGTGACATTTCTGATTTTCATTTCTTTGTGAAGATTTGATTTTTAATACACTGATCAAACTCATTGAATATCAAAACTGTTACAAGTACATGTTATACAAATCATATACATGAAGTTTTAAATCAGACTTCAATGAAAGATTGCAAGCCCTGAATGCACTGACGAGTTTTGCGGTACACTATCATTCGGTTTGTCTCTTCAAAAAAATGAAAGGCTTCGTCCCTGAAACAAAATTGGTTAGTACCATGACTTCCGAGCACGTGAGGCAGGCAACTTAGAAACACATCGACCTATTTGTTTCTTTTGAGTTCATTGATACGAATACCATCCTAGCTCAACCACATCGATAGCAGGCTCCGCGTCAATGCGTTTTGAGCTTAAAGTAAGTTTTTGTCATTATCATAAGTAACTCAAAGCACGTTATTTCAACCTTAACAAAACATCCCAATCAATAAAACTCACAAATGCTAGTCAGCAAATTCGGACATCAAATCGAAATCGCTTTCAGCTATAGGCCTACATACATATTTATCAATAGCCTGATAGTTGAATCATGTTAAATAAAGTCAAAAGTAGTCGTTCCAGTAGAAAAAACGGCGCAGCGGTGGCAACGCTGGGTGCTGGACATTACCCTAAAATGTTCATACAATGCGGTTGACTGGATGTGTCAACAAGACAAAATGCATTCTAAGGTCGTTCTTTCGTACTGGTTTGGCGGCAGTGTTGTGTCACAACGCTAAATCCGCTCTTGTTTCTGTACAAAATGTACAGATTAAGGCACGAAAATTAATTTTGCTGATTCATGTGCTCATGTCTCTTAAGCATGTTGAAATGTGTTAAGAAACCTCCATCCACATTATAGATTTTTCCACGTTTAAAGAAGATAAATATAATCGCTTTCAAAGCCGTGGCCTGAATTCAGACTACAGTTCTCAAGAAAAGAACGAAGAGCAATCTATAATGTCTATCGAGGAATCAATACATCATCGTCTACGAAATGCTGAATTCATGATAGCTACTTCATTCACTTGACAACAGCAAGTAGTGATCTCGAATTGGAAGAATCCCTATTATGGAAAAGCTAATGATTGTGCAAGGACTGACACTTATGACAGCTACTCCCCCGAATATGACGTGGCGAGGGATTCTACACGTGACGCACGTGGTTTTTGGAGAAACATATTTCAAATTATGGACCATTTAAAACACGAATTTCTTCACACAAATTTGCGTGCATTGTGACACAACTTTACTTGTAACTTCTGCTGTGGAAGAAATATCTTGTGTTAATTTCTAATCTGCGGACATTGATTTAGACCTCTGTTCGTACGTGACGGCAAAAAGGACACAGTGTTTCACATACCTTACTTCAATTTTAATTTGTCCTTCGAAGTCAAATAATCAATTTTAATTTGTCCTTCACTCAATCGATTTGCAGGTACCTGTATCGAAATTACGAAAACAAGTTCCTATTGGTTCCACTGTATTATGACAACTCAATTGTACCTGCATCTTGAAATATGTTGCATGTGACGTGCGTGATGCACTCGTGACATACGCGACGCTCTGCTATTTTTATGATGTTATTAAATAAGTAGTACTTGCTACCGCACGTGAGTTTTACATATAAGTTGTCTTGCAACCAACAAAATGAAAGAATTATTAACTAGAAAAATTCAACGCATGTGTTGTAAGATTTTGTCTCGTTTAGAATAGACCTAATACTTACGAAAAGATGAATCGGTAAAACTGAACAGATATAACGCACAAATGAATACAAAATAAGGCTTAGCAAGAAACACATCTCGTTGAAATCAAACATATCAATTTAAGAAGTTACACTTTAATGATGGTGCAGTGAAAATGCATCTTTCTCGTTGATCCAATGACTGATCAGATGCAACTCGCAGAACCTTTCGCTATCCATGTGAGAAGTATTTTGCAAGAAGCGTTGGCCAAGTGCATTCAGATAACTCACTAGAGAGTACGAAGTTTGTTTCGGCGTAACTGTATACACTCCTGACGTACGTGACGCTCTGCTATCTTTATGATGTTAGTCATTACTAGTACTGGCTATCGCACGTGAATGTTTCTCTTAACGCTAAAAAACTCATGTTGTTTAGTGAAACAACAAAATGAAGGAAATATTTGTTAAAAAACATTTTGCGCTTGTCTTATAAGATTTCGCCCCGTGTAGTATGGGCCTAATAATTTCGAAGGGATGAATCGATGATACTGAACAAACAATACAAAATAAGACTTAGTAAGAAACATTTCGTTGAAATCAATCATCTGTCTCAGAAATTGCACTGTGATGGTGGTGTAGTGAAAATGCATCTTGTCCATCCAATGATTATTCAGATACAAATCACAGTTATTCAGATACAAATCGCAGAATGTCACCTTCCGATATCCATATGACAAGTCTTTTGTAAGAGGCGTAGCTCCTGTATATTCAGCCATCTTATTGGACAGTTCAAAGTTTTTTGTTTCAGGTATCACTGCATGCATCGCAGTAGTCTTTGAAATGTCCTCTTTCCTTCTTTTTGGGAATTTGAGTAATGCGCTTTCCATTTACATGTATCTCCATGCTCTGCATACTGCTTTCATTGCTGAAGTTTCGTGCCTGAAAGCAGATGTTTGAGTGAACGGTAAAGATGGAGAGGTGCTTCTTTCGTTCTTCTTACAATCCCTGTTTCGCTGACTTCTCGCTCCAATCGATATTTTAGCTTTCCTTTTCTGTCTTACTATTTCTTTTGGTCGATCTGCTGCTGATACGCTGATTTGCTTCTTATACCTTGTATGTTGTTGATCCGTTTGGCCCAGTATTGCTATGATCTTTCTGACGATGATATATTCCATGAGCTGAGGTTAGGCGCAGTTGATTACATCGAATTAAAATCGGAAGAAATAGTCTACACGAAATTACTTCGAGTTGCGGCTGTCGACCAATAATATAGGAGGAAATAGAGATATCCGAGAATAAAGGCAGGCCTACTTCGAAAATATTTCCGGGATTAGTGCGGTTCATAGTTTGAGTTTTTATTGATAAATATCCTAGTGTGACATATTTCCTGGAATAACACGTTCAGTGCTGAGGCTAAGCGTCTGACGTAGCTATGAGAATGACAATGAACATTGTCGTCACGTACGAACGGTGTGTTCATCACGTACGAACGTTTCCTGCGTCACGTACGAACGTACCTGACACACCCTATGTTCGACCGTCTACCTCCGAGTTATCTATGGTATCGTAGAGGGTGCATATGACTTTTAGTGGGATTCTGAATTTCAGCCATGTTGCTGAAGTTATACATTGCGTGGAAAACTTATGCCTGAACTTGTGACGTACGTGACGAATGAGACGTTCGAAGTTCTAGTGCCCTGATAGCCGCGTCAAAGTAACTTAAAATTTCGCTACAACAACACCGTTCCTTCCTTTGTATCACACAATCATACTTATTGCTGTCATCGATCAAAATATAACTCGATGCAAGATTTTTTGTTAAAAGCGAAAAGGGGAAAAATCCAATTTTTATGCATTTTTATGTTTTGAACAAAAATGACCATCAATTTCAAACTTATGCCCAAAATATCATAGAAATTATGATAGAATATGATGATTCGGATATTTGGCGACAATTTTGGATAATGATTGATGGTTTGATCGTAGATTTCAAAAATCACTATTTTGTCCTCTTTTTCGTAGAATCCGTCTGGCACAATTCGGTAATTGATACATAGCATGATGAAGTGTGATAACTCATATTGTCTGATATCCTAAATACTCGCACTTGCAGAAATTATGAAAAGATGCTGATTGCACAAATAAAGTTCCTCATTTGGTGTTCACATTTTTAAAAAGTTTTTGCATAACTAATTCCAGATAATGGAGCTACTATGGTTTGAGAACTTCCCCGCCTCTTTAGGTACCAACATGCAATTTGCATGACGCCGCCAACAATTTCTCAGATGAACCTTGCTAGGACAATGGACGATGAATTTTTAGCTCTACTTGTCTACCAAAAACGATAAATCTGCTCACCTCATTCTATCAAATTTAAGGTTGAAAACTTACTGTGAGATTCGCTTCAGAATTTTGTGAAAGCATAAACATTTCAAAACCAGCAAAAACTATGGTAAATCCCGTTGGAAAGCAAAGACAACATACTTATAATAGAGAAAATTGAGAATGCAGTGTAGCATGAGCTACAGAAGTATGCATCCAGCTCAAATAAATTATGTAAATGCACAAAAATGACGTATGCTAAATCAGAAACGGCCATCACAAAATATACAAATTACACAGTTCACATCAATTCTTTCAAAATCGCATTGCCTCTGTGAAGCTTAGGGGAAAGTATTAGATTCATGTGGAGGTGGACGTAGTTAAGAGAGACAGTAATAACAAGAAATGGAAATGTCATGAAGGCGAGAAAGCTAGCGTGAACTGAAGTATAAGGGCGATTAACCCCGACCCTAGAAGCGAACAATGCGGGTCTCAGGATGAGCGGGGTGTTAGGCAATATTGCTCAAGCTGCAGGAAAGAAGGCCGATATGTGGCGTCTGAATATGTGAGGAACTAATTTTTAGTCTATTCTCCATCTTGCAATCACAAAATTTCAATCAATATTGTATATTATGGTAGATCAAGTCAAATACACGTGCAGGTAAAGGCTTCTTGCATTGCATGAATGAATCGTTTTGCGAAAAAAATCGTGCGTAGTTCTTGACACAATAACGATGTTTTGCGGACAACTAGTTGAAAAGCATTTAATCCTTTTATCATGTTATGTTCACAAGGCCCCTATTACCGTTGTTTCTACTTGATTAGAATTGCCATTACTTTTTTACTGACAAGACACGTATTTCGGGAATATACACAATTTACCGAAAAAAACAGTTTCAGCTTTTTTCGACCAGGACCCGAAACCGACAAATTGCCTTCAAGAATTGCAAAATTTATCATTTTAGACATTTTAATGTCGACAATTTTGGCTCCTCCCAAACAAGTAACTTTTGGTATTAATTTTGGAAAATCAATCTCAAGCAGAATGCAATTAACTCACCAATATCCCGTTGAAGTCGCGTTGCTTCCGCGTACCCATTAAAATGGAGAACTTCACTAAGGGGGGATGACTGTTGAGTGTGATAATTAGGAAGGAGATTGAGTAAGTCGGCACAAAGACGAACCAGAATAGCAAAACCTCGTGCTAGCAGGAGACTAGAATTGGCACCGACACTGTCTGATGTGCTGTTACTTCCCGAAGCTGCGTTACCGGAACTGGGTGCGCCTGAAAATACAAAAATTGAACAGATCATGGAGGAATTAGCAAATAAACCGAAACTGATGCTACGAAAATCACATACATTATTTGCAATAATGTAGCCTTCACGTCAATACTCTCCCACTGGGGGCTTGAACGGTGCTGACATAGTCAGACTTTAGATGGAGCAATGTGATACTTTTAGTCCGGATTCAAAACGACTCCCAATGACACTCTGGGGCTCGACCTCTAGACCAAAGGATCGCTAGGCCAAGTGTTTAACCACTGTGTCATGGGCACCACGAATGAACGACACAAAACAAATGAAACATATGATGAGGACTAGTGGAAATGCACGTTTTGTGAAGATGACTAATAATTCGTTCAGAATAGGATTTTTACGAGATCTTTGAAAAATGTTACACATCGAAAGAACATTTCAAAACATAGTTAGGAAATGCAAATTACATTTCGATAAAGGCCTGCAAATAATACAGGCATCACCACTTGAAATTCCAATTCCACTTTTACATCTCAGCTAAAATGTAAACTGCAGCTTCTATTTATTTACTTCTCTTTTGGGGAATGCGCTTTTCTGATTTAGTTTTTACAATTAGCAATTTAAAGTAAGGGAAAAGAGCATCATCACACCGACATACCAACTGCACCATAGGTATCTGCAGGTACTGATAAAAATGCAAAATTCAAACGATACACCAACCTGTGATCATGTGTGAGATCAAGCGAACTCCACTGGATGAACGATTTCCACTTCCACCACCACCGCTCCCGCCTGTATTCCCTCCACCACTACCACCGCTTCCAGATGTGACACCTCCACCCCCACTACCTCCGGTTGCACCAGCCGATGAGGAGTCATTGAATGGTCTGTCTCGACTTTCACCACTGCCACGCTGACCACCACGCACAGCCCAAGCCATGCCAGAGGATGTAAGGTTTGCCGAGGCATTATTGCTGGTAGTTGTGGGAAAGCTGGATAGGCCGGACGTTCGGTTGGAAAGAAGTTGACCAAGAAAATCGTCTGGAGAAAGGAGACCGTACTGAGGAGATGGCGGTTCATAGATGAATGAATCCTCATCAGGACTCATTTCCTCTTCTTCATCATCCTGAAAATGTAACTTACAAATGCAGATTCTATGAATCAAAGTTTAGATAATTCTTACATTCCATAATTATGCATTGCAACTTCAGAACTGGGTTGCTAAGTGAGTTTTATTGAGTTTGGATTAGTAAGTTTGAATCTCTATGGTGTCGAAATATTTGTTTTTAATAGCATTATCTTTCTGCACTTTCTGGTATTACTGCTTGATTGTCTATTATGATTGTCTATATTATCTATATGATTGTCGTATTACTGCTGAATTGTCGAAATATTTGTTTTTAATAGAATCTTTCTGCACTTTCTGGTTACTGAATTTCTGAAGTGAAATTATCAATGTCAGTCGGACAAGTGATCACTTGTCCGAGAAATTAAAAAATGTCAAAATTTCAAGTTCCAATTTTCGCATAAACACTAGTATATTCCTCATACACATATTATGAAATTTCAAATTCTATTTGTCTGATCAACTTGCTGATAAGTTATTCGACACAGTAACTAATTTAAAATCATGCAGATAAATCTTTAAAAATGCATGATTTTTATTGTAATTACTTGATCACTTTTATGACAGGCTTGAGACTGATAAGCTTCGACATAAATGCTTTGTTGAGTCCTCACGGCTAATGACTTTAATATTGAGGTACTTCAAATCCAGTAAATTTGCATTTACTGCATTATGCATCTAAGCCTATTTCATAGTCTGTCAAAAAGTGATTCCGTCACGAAAAAATACTAATTATGCATCTCACAAGACTAGATTTAAAGATTTTTCTTTGAAAATCTAGATTCTCTGCATTCACTCGATAGGAAATAAACTAGATTAGGCCAAGTTTTTTCTCGGGCATGTATAAAGTAGTAATGGAAAAATGATTCCGTCACGTGACGGAATCACTGTGACGGAATTGCTCGATGGAATTGCTGGAAAAATAGAGGAGGCTTCGAGTTCACCTTGCAAACATGAGGAGTATGATGGGGAAACTAAGAGAGTTATACACGTAAGCATGTGCGGTAGCGGATGATTTCCATGTGTTTCTGTAGTACATGTCATTGCATTTCACAGGGAGCCAGTAAGAGTATAAGGCCTACACGACATGATTGTGTTGATGGCAATCAAAATCAAACTCAAGAAATATTAATTCTAGTAGCAGTGACTGCTATCTATTAGCTACGTTTATGTTAAATGGACAACCAAGAAGCGTATCTCTGCTCAAGAGAACATGAAACGGGACTTTACATGACTTTTTGAAAACGTCATTGGTGACAAAATACGTTCTGAATGATTGCTTGATGCCTGACTATAAATTTAGCGGCAATGTTCCCTATTTCCCCTTCAAACTCATCTATACATTAACAAAAGCTCTCATTTGATGACTTCATCAGCCAATGATTTAACGGTGTCGATCCTCCAGACTTCTCCAAGAAAAAAGGTGCTTCTGAGTCTCCTGATCTAGATTCATTAGTTAGCGGACGGAAATCTCTTTTTTTGCAGGATAGAATAATTTTCCAAACATTCCATTGACTGCCGCGGAGCGTCAACAGAGAGGATGTGACAGAGTTCGGACAGACTTAGATTTGCATAACACTTATTAAGAGAGAGAAAAGTATAGAAAAGCTAAACGATGGAGCACTATGTCTGAAAACGGGAAAAATAAACTTAAAAGGAGACAATGAAGCACAGAAACGGTATCACGAGAAACAACAAAACAAAGGAAATAGTAACACCAATATATTCCTATACTCCTCAGTCCATAGATAAAGCCGTAAAACGTGCCATGAATGCACTTCCAGATTCACCTAATAAGCGCAGACCATTTTGGTAGTTTTGACAGTAAGAGAAGGATTCCAGATCAAGGAGGCAGCGAATGCACTAGGATCAACTTCCGTTCAGGGGCTAGAAGACAGATGACATATTTCTACATTGCTCCATCTAGGGATGATACTGACTGTATTTCTGAGGCAAGCATATGGAAACTGCCGAAGCCTGTCAACAGTGAAAAAGGGAGAAAGTTCGGTTTCCAATTTACTATCTCCGCAATTCGTAGAGGACTACGATATTTTGACATGATTTAACATTTTGAATACATTATTTTTTCAAACTTGATGATGCAACGGTACCGGTAGGCGTACTTAATATTGCACGCAATTTGTTGTTGAGAATCGGATAAAATACATATCTGGATGCCATTACTAGCAGTGATTTTTCATTCTGTAGATGGGTCTAGTAGGCCTACTTGTATAGGGTGCAAATAAGTTTGAGAATGTTGACTTCCGTGGCGGCTCAGGCTGCAAATATGACATGTTTTCATGGTTGGATGAAATACATTAAAAATTCTGAATGGCATGGAAGAAATCATTTGAATTTGTAGGAGCAAATCGGAGAGTGATTCCGTCACGATGACATCTTTGACTAACACAGACCATACTAAGAGAATAAACATCTGAACTAAATATTCATCCATCCGTATATACATGCCCAACCATCAAACATACTGAGAGCATATGCGAATTGGAACTCTGGATTCGCAGACTTTTGCCTCGGTTCAAGCAAATTAAAAATTGAAAAATTCTCTGCGTGATTCCGTCACGAAGAATTCATGATTTTGAAACATGCCTCTAAAAAATCTAAATCCTTTTTTGACATCTGAATACCACAGTAGAATTCTTCAGTCATGCTCTGAGGAAAATAGGACCATAATTTAATCGAATGATCAATGTTTTGCAAAAAAAATTAAAAATGATCCAAAAATAGGTGTTCAAAAGTGATTCCGTCACGCGTGGAAATGCCCGTATGTAACATAGTATGGACATGTAACGCTCTGTCAGGCCATACCCTGGCATACATCCCGTACAGAAAGAAGTCCGTATGAATCATAGTATGAAAAGGTATGAAAAATAGTATGAAGCATAGTATGCATAAATATGAATAGCGCATACGTATGTATTAACATACTATGAAACATAGTATGCATAAATATGAATAGCGCATACGTATGTATTAACATACTATGAAACATAGTATGCATAAATATGAATAGCGCATACGTATGTATTAACATACTATGAAACATAGTATGCATAAATATGAATAGCGCATACGTATGTATTAACATACTATGAAACATAGTATGCATAAATGTGAATAGCGCATACGTATGTATTAACATACTATGAAACATAGTATGCATAAATATGAATAGCGCATACGTATGTCTTGACATTCTATAAAACATACTGTGAACAAAAATGTATTACGCATATGCATGCATTATCATATTATGAAACATAGTATGCATAAGTATGAATTTCGCATACGTATGTATTAACATACTGTGAAACACAGTCATAATTGATTATTTAAATTCATACCGTATACACACATACTACATGTTATTGTGCAGGAGTAATCTATGTTGGTACAAGCTGAAAATTTCATCTGAGACGATTTTATCAAACACGTATGGTACTTAATGCATGCAATTCTGAAATATTACTCATTGTTTCCTATGATTATTAATGCAATAATGATATTTATGGAGCTTCCACAGTATCTCCACAATATTTCAACGTGTTTTGAAAATGATAGTGAAAACCTACTGATGATGCCCAACACAACGATTTTGTTTTATTTTTAATGCATAAATGATTAATTTATGAATATTTAATCTAACCAAGAATTCATCGAGTTGGATCCTTCTCATCTCATAATTGCATGACCTACATGCATTTTTTTACATAACATGATGATATCATAAGAATTTGATTAACGATTACCAGGCATATAAGAGCAGTTATTATTCTTGTTAAAACGAAATAATAACGTGTCTTGTAGCTTTCTTTTGCTCAAAGAATTAGTGATTCAACGAGTTTACTTTTGAAAAGTCTCATGTGTATTGTGGATCTCTACAATGTCAGTAAAAATTTGAAAATCCATTTTTGAGTATTCTAAAAGTTAAATATGAAAGTGTTACTAATATAATTTCCTTGAGTTGCCATTGATTAAGCGCTATTTTGAACACCAACACTTTAAGATAAGAAATTCTATCAAACATGATTCATGAAAGTAATAATAGCTAATTCAATTAGTTTCGAAAAATATTGTTGATATTTATTTTGATTATTTATCTTTCCTATTATTGCTTGAGAAATCGCCACCTTATCATAAACGTGTATAATTCTTTTATTAGTGTGTCATTGTATCTGAAGTTTTCCATCATGCCCATCAGGCTTGTCCAGTCTAACTCAGAAGGCTCCTGGTTCCTTTCACTTCTCTAATAATAAGCATCAGTTTGTTTCCATTGAAAGCATAAATGAACTTGTATGAACGTCAAAACAATAAATTTCACACTGTCTTGACGTGGGAGCATTATTATTAGCTGCTTGCATTACAGGTAACGGTAACGGATTCTTTCAAGATTGTTTATGCTACTGAATGCTAACGAGTTGCTTCACTTTCTTTTTTTATCTTCTGCTTAAGGGTTTATGGTACCGTCCTCTTCACTCAAACTTTGATTTTAGAAAATCATACAAAAATGTTTATCTTTGATCAAATGGGTTTGTCGTTCGTGTGTTATAACAAACAAATGCCATATATGTGATTTTAACGTATGAGAAATTGTAATTATTTTGATCCTAAAATGATGCTGTTAATAGCTGTATCCCTCATGATATGTTCTCTATCTAAATCAGTTGACTTGCTACATTTGACATGTTACCGGAGAGACAAGGTGCTTTTGACTGTGTTCCCTTTCAGACTAAAATACGACATATTGAATACAGAATGCATATGATAAATGGTGCATGTCATAATTAATTCATGCTGTTATAGAATATATGTACAACATCAAAACATATGTGCTCATGTATGATATTCCTTCGTACGATATACTGCTGTATGCATATATGTTGCATTTTTATGTCAGGAACATACTCTGAAAACTCACGCGTATTTAGGATGAATACCTATGTATCTATTTTCATAGTATGTTTCTTTGTATGATTCATACGTATGGCACGACAACGCGTTACATGCTCTTAGTACGTCTCATACTATGTTTCGTATGTCTGTTCCATACTATGTTTCACATCATGTTTTCACAGCGTGTACCATATGAGTATGCATACTATTTTCATAATATGATTCATACTATGTAAAGTCATAGTATGAATCGTACGTATGCTAGGGTATGGCCCGACGACAGAGCGCTACATGTTCATAGTATGCTTCATACGTCTGTTCCATACTATGATTCATACTACGTTTTCACAGTGTGTCTGGTATGAATACGTATATGATTTTTCATGGTATGTTCATAGTATGATTTTGCTGAGTATGATTTAGGGTATGCTTCATACTATGTTAAGTCATAGTATGAATCATACGTATGCCAGGGTATGGCCCGACAGAGCGCTACTTGTCCATAGTATGTTTCATAATATGTTACATACGTCTGTTTCATACGAATGTTTCATAGTATGATTTCTACCAATTTTTTCTGTACGGGTATCATTCATACTATGACTTAACATAGTATGAAACTTAGTATGAAGCATACCCTAAATCATACTCAGCATAATCATACTATGAAACATACCATGAAAAATCATATACGTATTCATACCAGACACACTGTGAAACCGTAGTATGAATCATAGCATGGAGCAGACCCGTACAGAAATATGTCCGTATGAATCATAGAATGAAAAGGTATGAAAAATAGTATGACAACGCATACGTATGTAATAACATACTATGAAACATAGTATGTACAAGTATGAATAATGCATACGTGTGTATAAACATACCATGAAGCATAGTATGCATAAATATGAATAGCGCATACGTATGTATTAACATACTATGAAACATAGTATGCATAATTATGAACGATGCATACGTATGTCTTGACAGTCTATGAAACATACTATGAATAAAAATGTGTTGCGCATATGTATGCATTCTCGTAGCATGAAACATAGTATGCATAAGTATGAAATTCGCATACGTATGTGTTAACATACTGTGAAACATTGTCATAATTAATTATTTAAATTCATGCCGTATACAAATATACTACATGTTATGTTGCAGGAGTAATCTATGTTGGGTGGCGGCAATTTTTTTCTACTATGATGTATGATGCGTAACCCGAATTTTGTACCCATGCTGAATGATGCTGCTGATTATCAGTCATCTATACAGAATTAATGGGTGGTATCAAATATAACTGTCGTTGAATATACAACGATTCAAGGAATCTACACATAATTACAATTATAAGAAATTAGAGGATTTTTAGAAAAAGTACATATAAAGGTCTACTTATGAATTACAATGCTACCTGCCCTATCCAATGGAAACGTACCCTTGTGATAGGAATGTTGTATAGAGCGCATAATGTAGCAAACATCAACAGTTGACAAGGGCCAAGAGGCCGAAAATTCCTGTAATTTTGATTTTATTATTGACTGCTTGACCAAATAAAAACACGGAGTCCACACTGAAAAGTGTTCTTGCTTTTGCTGTTATCGCATAATGTGTGCTCAATCTGGAAACTGTTTGACATAGAGATTAAAAATATTACAAAATTCTAATAAGCAACTCATATCCCGTTGACTTCATCAACTCGTTAATAAAGCCGTTCCTGGAAATAAAGTGTAGTACGGATAAAAAAGCAACGAAGGAAGATGAATAGGAGGATACCAAGTTTTTGATACTTCCGTTTGTAGGTAAAACATCCATAAAATTTCGACGCAAACTTGTTAAAATATTATGAATTGTGAATATTTAGTGAATTTGAAACTCGTATAGTAGAGGCGTTGTTAATAAATGATAAAACTCCTTAATTAAATCAAACCATAGGTCTTAATGGTAAATCCTTTTTCTTAAAAGTATTCGAATAATTGATTTTGATATAATTGTTATTGTCTTCCTTGAATCGTTTGTCATTGTCAGCGTATGAGCTTATATTATGTCTATTCATTGGTTGCAGCTGCGTAAAAATAATTCATATTAAAAGTATGCTTTAGCAATTATTCATACTTACACAGCACTAGTCGAAAAAAGTAAATCAATTTGGACCTGAAATTGAAATGTTTGTACCGTTAATTGATGCAATCCGCAATCAAATTACAACTGCATGTATTTTCTGATGGAGAGTAATTTCTTGATGGACTGACACCACGAGTTGGTGTGCTTACATGTACAACTTTGTAAATGTACTTACACTGTATACATGTAAGTAGTTAACAAACAAATGGAAATTTTTAGCTTGTTACTATATCATTGTGCTAGCATGTGACATTATTTATTCCCAACTAACTTATCTCTGTGATTCTCTTATATCACTTTGCAGTGTTGACATAATATTTTATTTGCTATGACAGTGATTTACGAAAGCAAAATAATTCACATACAATGATTCGCAATAAAAAAATTATACCAAATAATTCATTACAACTCACACTTTTCAGTGGTGGAAATTTCTTTTGTTATTTTTTATGAAGCATACTATGAACATGTAACGCTCTGTCGGGCCATACCCTAACATACGTATGATTCATACTATGACTTTACATAGTATGAATCATATTATGAAAATAGTATGCATACTCATATGGTACACGCTGTGAAAACATGATGTGAAACATAGTATGGAACAGACATACGAAACATAGTATGAGACGTACTAAGAGCATGTAACGCGCTGTCGTGCCATACGTATGAATCATACAAAGAAACATATTATGAAAATAGATACATAGGTATTCATCCTAAATACGCGTGAGTTTTCAGAGTATGTTTCTGATATAAAAATGCAACATGAAGAATATGCATACAGCAGTATATCGTAAGAACGAATATCATACATAAGCACACATGTTTTGATGTTGTACATATACTCTATAACAGCATGAATTAATTATGACATGCACCATTTATCATATCAATAATGATATGCATTCTGTATTCAATATGTCGTATTTTAATCTGAAAGGGAACGAAATCAAAAGCACCTTGTGTTTCCGGTAACCTCATGTTAAATGTAGCAAGTCAACTAATTTAGATGCAGAACATATCATGAGGGATACAGCTATTAACAGCATTTTAAGATCATAATAACTACAATTTCTCATACGTTAAAATCACATATATGGCATTTATTTGTTATAACACACGAACGACGTACCAAATTGATCTAAGATCAATCAAAGTTCAAAGTTTTTAAAATCAAAGTTCGAGTGAAGAGGACGGTACCATAAACCCTTAAGCAGAAGATAAAAAAGAAGGTGAAGCAACTCGTTAGCATTCAGTAACATAAACGTCTCATACTATGTTTAGTATGTCTGTTCCATACTATGTTTCACATCATGTTTTCACAGCGTGTACCATATGAGTATGCATACTATTTTCATAATATGATTCATACTATGTAAAGTCATAGTATGAATCATACGTATGTTAGGGTATGGCCCGACAGAGCGTTACATGTTCATAGTATGCTTCATAAAAAATAACAAAAGAAATTTCCACCACTGAAAAGTGTGAGTTGTAATGAATTATTTGGTATAATTTTTTTATTGCGAATCATTGTATGTGAATTATTTTGCTTTCGTAAATCACTGTCATAGCAAATAAAATATTATGTCAACACTGCAAAGTGATATAAGAGAATCACAGAGATAAGTTAGTTGGGAATAAATAATGTCACATGCTAGCACAATGATATAGTAACAAGCTAAAAATTTCCATTTGTTTGTTAACTACTTACATGTATACAGTGTAAGTACATTTACAAAGTTGTACATGTAAGCACACCAACTCGTGGTGTCAGTCCATCAAGAAATTACTCTCCATCAGAAAATACATGCAGTTGTAATTTGATTGCGGATTGCATCAATTAACGGTACAAACATTTCAATTTCAGGTCCAAATTGATTTACTTTTTTCGACTAGTGCTCTGTAAGTATGAATAATTGCTAAAGCATACTTTTAATATGAATTATTTTTACGCAGCTGCAACCAATGAATAGACATAATATAAGCTCATACGCTGACAATGACAGACGATTCAAGGAAGACAATAACAATTATCAAAATCAATTATTCGAATACTTTTAAGAAAAAGGATTTACCATTAAGACCTATGGTTTGATTTAATTAAGGAGTTTTATCATTTATTAACAACGCCTCTACTATACGAGTTTCAAATTCACTAAATATTCACAATTCATAATATTTTAACAAGTTTGCGTCGAAATTTTATGGATGTTTTACCTACAAACGGAAGTATCAAAAACTTGGTATCCTCCTATTCATCTTCCTTCGTTGCTTTTTTATCCGTACTACACTTTATTTCCAGGAACGGCTTTATTAACGAGTTGATGAAGTCAACGGGATATGAGTTGCTTATTAGAATTTTGTAATATTTTTAATCTCTATGTCAAACAGTTTCCAGATTGAGCACACATTATGCGATAACAGCAAAAGCAAGAACACTTTTCAGTGTGGACTCCGTGTTTTTATTTGGTCAAGCAGTCAATAATAAAATCAAAATTACAGGAATTTTCGGCCTCTTGGCCCTTGTCAACTGTTGATGTTTGCTACATTATGCGCTCTATACAACATTCCTATCACAAGGGTACGTTTCCATTGGATAGGGCAGGTAGCATTGTAATTCATAAGTAGACCTTTATATGTACTTTTTCTAAAAATCCTCTAATTTCTTATAATTGTAATTATGTGTAGATTCCTTGAATCGTTGTATATTCAACGACAGTTATATTTGATACCACCCATTAATTCTGTATAGATGACTGATAATCACCAGCATCATTCAGCATGGGTACAAAATTCGGGTTACGCATCATACATCATAGTAGAAAAAAATTGCCGCCACCCAACATAGATTACTCCTGCAACATAACATGTAGTATATTTGTATACGGCATGAATTTAAATAATTAATTATGACAATGTTTCACAGTATGTTAACACATACGTATGCGAATTTCATACTTATGCATACTATGTTTCATGCTACGAGAATGCATACATATGCGCAACACATTTTTATTCATAGTATGTTTCATAGACTGTCAAGACATACGTATGCATCGTTCATAATTATGCATACTATGTTTCATAGTATGTTAATACATACGTATGCGCTATTCATATTTATGCATACTATGCTTCATGGTATGTTTATACACACGTATGCATTATTCATACTTGTACATACTATGTTTCATAGTATGTTATTACATACGTATGCGTTGTCATACTATTTTTCATACCTTTTCATACTATGATTCATACGGACTTATTTCTGTACGAGTCCCCTTTCGATCATGTTTTAGCAAATCAAATTATTGTTGTTTAACTTCGGATCGCAGTCATCATAGCTGATGTACAAACAAGTAACTCTTCATTCACCACTGCTTCCTTGTTTAACAAGCGAGGTGAGGAAAGGACGACAGATTCGCAAGATCTTGACTTGAAGACAAAAATCGGACTCTTAGAAAAGCTCCACGAAGATGGTGGAGAGGTGCTACATTGATTTCACAGATCGACAGCATGAATTACCCAATGTTCTCTGCGGAGCACTGGCAACTATGAATTCAGCCAAATGATCAGATGCGCGTCGGCTAGTGAAGGTATGCTTCTCTATCAGCTGCTCCAATTAATGTGATTTTTAAGCCGACGTTTACCTCATGAATCTTCGAAATACTGAATAAGAATAAGTTTGTCTTTAAAACATCTACCAACATGGCAGGGGAAGTTATAGTTAAGTATTATCAAGGCGGACAAACATTCAACGAAGTCTGCGTCGCAATATGGCGAAAGAAAAACGTTTAACGTGGATGACTTTTTCACCAGTAGCAACTACTTTTAAATTACAATACATTTGCCACCAGAAATGTTCGGTTTACTTGAAATGTTTGAAAAATTTTTTTCAACAGCATCAACTGATACTTACGTCATCGGAATTGTGTTGGGATTCTTGGTCCGCAGGAGTTGGGGAAGGAGGGTCCGAGTCAGAGGCGTCGCTGTAATTAGGTGATGTGGGCGATGAGAAGGATCGGACTCGACTAGAACCCCCTCCCTGTCTTGCATTTCCTCTGCGCCTTCTGCTGCTGCTAGTCCCACTAGCTGATTGCCGTTCACTGCGCCTGCTCGCCTGTGCTGGTGTACTATCCTCCCCGCCACCATCATCAAGCTCAATGCTCGATTCCGTTGCGTTCCGACGTCGTCGTGTGGTGCTGTCGAAATTGGTGTCAGGCTCTGAATCAGAGTCAGATTCCAACACATCGTCTACCTCCATCTGAAGTTCGCCAGATAAACTATCTGGCTCGAGCGAGCGTGTGGGAAGGGTCGATGGTCGAGAAGGCAGTGGTGGGTCAGATATGGGCACCGGCGCAAGAAGTGGATCTGCAGCAAACAACTGCTCGGAAGCCTGTGGAGAGAAGAATATGTTCAATTTGTCACGTGTGAGAAAAATTGGGAGGGAGGTACAGTGACCGATGAATGCAATGAACGCCCTTGAATGCAGATTTCTATATCTATGTAGGCATGCGTTTTATAGTTCCCAGCGACTGCGAGCAACCTAAGTTCACATCCTACCAGCGTTTTTGTCTTTTTGCTACTTCGCAGCCTTCGTTGTACTTTTCAGTTACAAAGCAGCTATTGCACAGCTTTCAAGTAAAATTCTAGATTGTATATATTGAAACGGACTCATAACCCTAATTGACAATTTTGTGCTTGGCATTATTAGCGACATTATCGTCGAATGTCAATTCCCTGTTAAGGTGCATTCCACGAGTGTGACGGACTTAACATCGCAGACTCAAATTATTCTACTGACCAAAGTATTTAACCGATTTACTTAATATTCTAGCATGATGGCAACATATGTCCATGTAACATCATGTGAAAGTTTGGTGCGAATCGCACCGATGGTTGCTTAGCAACCAGCAACTATGTGTGTGTGACGGACTAAACAGCAGAATTTGCATTTTTCACTTTCCTGTCTTTAGCATAAGATTCCTGCCCATTCAATGATAGTTGAAAGTTCAACTGAACATATCTTATTGTTAGTACCAGGGTTGCCAAACTCGTCCAGAAAAAAATCCGGACGCTCTGATGTTATGTCATCAGAGTAAATATAAACATTAATTGCCTTCTATACTTAACTGTGAATGGAAAATAATCATTATTCGTAAGATTGTCATCAATATCATGCGTATCTCTTTTCCTCGTCATTCATAAATGACAGGTGATTTTGAATGAAAAATCGCAGCTTTTATGAACCCGCAATATATTCAATTAACAAATACATCAATAAATCTCAGAAGCCTTGAGAATATTTCACAAATCCTTTTTAAAAATATAGGCAGTACAAAGCTATATAAAAATTGATCAGCGCGTCTATGATTTCGTTAAATGATTGAATCAACAAATCTATAAAAATATACATTAGTGCGCCTATGGTTGGGTTATGAATCAACAAATCTATAAAGAATACAACGTTGCATCTGTGCGTTACCAGAAAACAAGTCTACATAATAATACATCACTGATAGACAAATGATCACTATCAATAAAAACACGTCAAGTATAAACAATCTAGCTCACTGAAATCTGTCCATAAAAACAATCCGATAAAAAATTCTTCTTTGGCAAAAACAATTCTTTAAATAGACTAAAAATTTACGTTCATGATTCTTCATCATCACTAGCACTATCGCGCTCATATGATTAGAAGTATCGCCGGGATGAGCTTCGAGCTAAGTTGATGAGGGACTGAGTTACTGAAAAATGTTGTAATCCATCGATATTTTTCAAGTGAGATCGCACTCGCCGGATACCGTTCAGAGTTTCGGGTTGGAGACGATTTCTCTCCTTTGTGACTGCAGCTGCATTTACACTAAATCCTCTTCCCTCAGCAGCATTGTGTGGCTGAAAACAAAGCAATGCCTCACAAGAACTTTGATCAGCGGATATTTGTGCTTTTCGAATATCTTGCTCCAATAAGCATCTAGCCGTTCTTCTTTGAGTGGCTGAATATCATTGTTGATTGCCAGCTGTTTCCATTCATCGATTAATGGTTGCATGTCATCAACTTTTATTGTGGGAATGAGACCTGCAAGAAACGTCAAGTTTTTCAATTTTGTTGTCTTGTCCTTATCCGACTGAAACGTGCGATTTTGTGGACACAGCAATGTCAACTTTCGCCACAAACGCATGTGTTCTTTTTGATCAAGTTTGAGATTGCTCATGGTTGCGTGGAAAGTCTCCAAATAAAAACCCTTCGCTTCGAGTTTGAAATGGGTCATTTCGGCAGACTGCAAATTTTTCAGACATAAACGTTCGGTTCGGTGGCCAATGTCAGGGGCCGTGCTTGATGTTGAAATCTTCGACACGACGATGTCTACACAGACAGAAGGCAGCAAAAATCGTCCGCCTAGAGAAACCATCATACCACAAATTCTATACACATACTCCGGCCCAATGGGATCGTCTCTCTGTAAAAATAATTGCATTTCCTGAAATAGGGGAAGTGCTTCCGATAGAAAAAGGAGGTAGATGTCTGTCTTCTTTGATGCAAATGCGCTGCGAAGTCGCTCATACCGATCATTCTTTGCCAAATCTGCCAATCCTTTTTTGGACAAATAGTGGACGAAATAGGTTCGAATGTTTGTGCAAATCCAAGAAGTAAACTGTTATGACAACAGCATAGTACATGTATAAAATTACCCAAATTGGACCCTAGTAGTCTGTGAAAAAAGCAGTTTGCAAAAATGATACGGATGAATCAGCTTTAGTCCAAAGCAAGTAGTTGAATGATTTTAGACGGGTAGAGAAATAACTGACGAACATTAGTATGGATTCGATAAAAATCCGGAAATTTGATGGTTTTGACAAAAAATCCGGACTTCAGCAGATTCTGTCAAAAAATCCGGACATCAGCAGATTCTGTCAAAAAATCCGGACAAAATCCGGATAAAATCCGGACGTATGGCAACCCTGTAGTACCCATATTGACATCCCCAAACCAATTTCAGGATTATTTGGAATGTATATGAGTGCACACCAAAAAAATCATGATGTGACGGACTTAACATATTCTGCACCAACGGGATCTCCTCTTTTAAGTTATGTTGACGCTTTTTAATTGCTATCTAATAATGTTTTCGGTATAATGGCACGTGTCTCTTAACTGAAACCCGCTAAAAACTGCATCTCTGTTACTTACGGATGATTTTTATTAAAATATATTAACAATTAAAAAAAATTGAAAATTGCAATTTAGTGAACAATTGTAATTAGCAATTAAAATGATCCTCTTTCATGGTACATGTCAGGAAATTCAAAACACTCAAATTATCCAATAATCTGCTTTCTACTATTCACAAAGTTACAAAAAAATAGTGTCCACGGTTGTTGACTGGTGAGGAGCACGTATGACGCACAGCATTGAATCAGGCGAATAAAGAGTTATATCTTCAAATGCCGGCCATTTGAAATGGTTGTCCAAACGTAAAGGCTCCATCGCACCTACCATGTAACCTTGAGTCATTCTACACTTCAGTGATGACTCCGGGACATTGAATCCCATCATATACAAAACCTTGACCTAATCATTCATTTTGAATTGCGGTGCCGGCGTCAATGTCGATAGATCTGGAATTATTTTGTGTAGGACACTCTCCGACGATGTGCCTACCTCCCAGTAATGGGTCTGCTTTATGCAGGATCTTTTGCACGATGTCTCTAAGACATCTTTGAATTTTTGTTCATAGGTTAGATGAATTTCATCTTTCGGTACATGGACACAGTTTACTTTTGTGTCAGTTTCATCAAATGCCTTGACGAAATCAGAAGCTGATTTGACTAGGGCTTTCCTTGTTTTGATCCTATTTGCTACGGCACGTTTTATGCTGCCTCCCATGCCATCTATGGCACCTTTGCCGTGGGAGGTAGCAAAAAAGGACCACATCGCGTGGCTTTGGTCAAAATGTTCACGTGCCATTTCGAGGAAAGTAATCATAAACCGATTTTTGAATTGTTGCGATGGTCCGTCGGACCATGCATGAAATGAGCCCCTAACCTTACAATACAATTCAAGGACTTTCCACAGAAGTACACTGATAGTGATCTTGGTCTGTTCCGTTTCATCAGTCACGAAACATAGCATCTCAGCAAGTTTCCCTTCAAGGTATACAGCTACCGTGAACAACGAAATTGTGTTTTCAGCCCAATAAGATGACTGCACGGCATCCTGAGGAGGATATTTTTCACTAAAATCACAACCGATAACGAACGACTTGTCAGTTAAGTTAGACTTAGCTAACTGATAACGTTTGATCAAATGATGGACAAGAAACTGTTTCAAAAGATCGATGAAAATGCTCAATGCGTCAAGAACGCTGCGTGTTACCTTTATTTGCATCAGACGTTTACTTTCAGATTCAGCACTTGACCACCACACGTACGATACTTCCCCATCGTCTTCGTTAGGAATTTGAATCCTAGTTGAGAAAAGCTGACCGTAGCATCGGTTGCAGTTATCAGTACAACAAGATGTTAAATCCATCACACAACATGTTAAGTCCGTCACATTTAGTGTGACGGACTTAACAAAATAAATTCCGCCATATTTCCGTTATGCCTCATTTCCAGGTATAATGCGCTTATGGCCTTCATAAGTGATATATGAAGGGCAGAACCGCTATGATTGCAACAATTAATAACAACTCTATTATGTTGTAGGCAAAAAATAGTTCAATTTCGTGACGGACTTAACATTTATTAATCAATTATTCGCAATTAATTACATATCACAATTACACACCCATGACAGAAATCTAGCATGCTAATATATCTTTGGGATGCTAAAATTCATAATATTGACAATTTAGCCAATTCCAAACGTTTTATCATAGGAAAAATATTTTGAAAAAAAACGAATGAAATTACAGAAAATTAAAATGAAAAAAATACATTTTTTCGATAATTTTTTCTAGCCTATAATTGATGATAAGTTATCGGATTCTAGTATTTTATGTTCATTTAGTGCATGATTGTTGGTATAATCAAATATTTTCGTGCAACTATCGTTTTAATTTTGAATGTGGCTTTCCACTTTTTCGTGGAATGTACCTTAATCGTTATACGATGATTCGCGATTTCTCTGGATTCCCTACACTCAAATGCCTACAAAATCACGTCTGGCAAAAATGCATGTCGAGCTCGAATAACGATGCTAAAATTCAGTATGGTGAAAAACGGGGCTCCCCTAACTTCAACGCACAAACGCCTTGTGTTTCAACAGTATTAGAGCACTTGTATGATTGCCTTGCATTAATATGACGTCATTGACTATTTATTGCCAAGATACACTTGCTCATTCCATGTTTGGTTGCTTTTGATCGGTAACTTTAGTGAAGACGAAAATTCACTAGATTTATCGAAGTTCAGGATATCTACCTTTTATTCGTAGCCACTTTCGTTTTTAATTTCATCTAACATCCATGCATTTTTTTACCCCGTTGGTAAATCGCTACAACTCAATTGTTGTGGTAAATATGATTAAGATTAAATCAATGAAGTCAGCATGGAAAGGTCAGTCAAGTGATGTTTTCAGAAAATTGATGATGTTCAATTTTTTTCATTTTACCGACAACAACACGGATGGAATGGGCTGAAGTAATCTTCACACATACTTTATGAATTAACCATCAATGTGATAATCATTGCCTATAGGCGAGTATAGTAACTAGTAGAGTTATAAATTCAGAAAACTTGTGAATTGGGCTTTTGATCACTTGCCCCGTCCATGTGCACCGTCAACTGATCCGCTGTCATGACTTGTGCATACCGGTGTTTTGCTAATGCTGCTGTGTCAAATTTGATTTGTACCAACTGATGAAGATTTTATCAATGCAAGTGCGCATTCTCTTGTATCACAATTCAGACCATCCTTTTCGACCTCTCGTGATTCCAGACAGCCAATTTATCGACACACTCTTCTTCGACGAAAATGGAAGACTAAGAGCCATGTCTTTCGAAATCGTTCATTGGATTTTGTAGATATCTTTTATTTCACAGGATTACCTTCCTAATTATTCATCTTTATTTAATTTAGTATTCGCTGTCATGCGCGTGCCGCCATAGCAGGCCAGTGAAAAGTATTATCATTATGCGAAAAAAACCTCCACAACCACGTAGCTGCATCACCACGAAATTTTACTTACGGGAAGGGCGTCGGTGACTTGTGTGTGAAGTTGAAACGGATTTGTGGGTCGCACTACTCCCAGCCTGACAGGAGCAAATAAAGCATCAGCTTGTCGTGGCAACTCTTCAAGTGCCACGGTGATGAGACACACGAAGACACGACAGCAGAGATCTAGCGGCTGATGACAGCGCTCATATGATAAACCAGAGTTGAGGAATCTGCAATAACGGAATAACAAGGTTTTTAAGACAAGTTGCATAAATAGATATAGTATTAATAGAACGCAGCATGCACTTCAAGCCTGTTTACAAATTAGAATGGCCTAGAAAACGCAAATTTGTCGTATTGTCTTTGAGTCATGTCGTTCAGGAGAAGCTTCAGATCGCGTCTCAATACCGTGTAAGTAGCTGATGCTGTTCTTTCTACATTGTGAAAAAGATGATAAGGGCAAAGATGTAGATTCCGATGATCTGATGATGTTTATCCTTGCAGGAGAAGATGTTTATTGTGCATTTACTGTACTATTTGTCAGAATGCTATGTCCTTCCTTCTGCTGTACCATGTTTTCATCAACGCCATTTAAGAGACTAGAGAAGGATTTAAGATAACTCCTCTGATTCAGCATAATCCTTTCACATGCATCTGATTTGGTCATTATCTCTTTTAGTAGGATTTCAGCAAAATTGTGGTCAATATTTAAACTCTATGTAATCATGATGTGAAATAATCACTCCTAAAGTATTTCCAAAACCAATCTTGGGATTCGAACTTTTTAGAGTCTTTTACCTGTGATTGCCTGAAGACCAGCGAAGCGCTCGGAAGCCTACAATTAAAAAAAATTCAAAGCCGAGATTGGCCTTTCGGAAATACTAGTTGGTTGAAAATGTAATCATGATGTCTGGCATAAAATTCAGCATCCCCAAAAGTGGTACATATTTCAATGTTAACTCCTCAGAGGCACAGAGAATTACCTAAATTAATTCAGTTACTGCGCACAAATCATGGCGACGAGTGAACTCGGGCTTCTTTTCTCATGACATGCCCTCTACCACACGCGGTCAGTGATAATGTGTTATTCCGATTGCTACGAGTTGATTCGGTCTCAGTAAAATTCGCTAGATATATGAAATAAGCACAACCGCCTAACGGCTAAAAATATCATTTCGTCTTGCTTTTTTAAATCGTTCGATGACAGTTCAACCAGTATGATTCTAAAATTGATGGAATTAAAAGCATCAATTTACCATTAAAGAATGATTGACATGTACTAAAACCTACCATTACAAATATTGAGCTCCACGCTCTAGCTCGATACGAAAATATTCATTTCTTCGAAAACAATTGATTAATATTTAATTACTCACCCTTTCGGCCGTGCATGATTTGGTGTCACTTGCAATGAGAGAAGGAGATACAATCGTATAACAGCGCGCACTAGTCTCGCCGCAGCAAGTCTTGCTTTGGCAGCTCGTTCAGAACCGGGCTCAGCTTGCATTTCGCGTATGAGTGTGCACAGGAGGGTATCAAGAACGTGACCGCTCTCAGGCGAGCAGCGACCAGACATGAGACCAAAAACAAATTGGTCCAAGTGGATGGCTCCGGACTGATAATGCAGATGCAGATCTTCCATGTCCCGTGGAACTGAGGGATCACTTGCTAATGGACCTAAAGAAAGGATTCACAACGTAAAATCAATCATCAGCTAAATTACGAAGCCAAGACAGAAGACTTACCTTTGTGTTCACCTAGAAGCATCGATTCAACGGCTTGCCAGTTAGAGAGCACAAGTTCCAAAGCACGGCGACAAAATTTTGGTGGTTCAAGATCGTGTTCAGGGAGGGTGCTATCTTCGTTATGAAACTCAAAAGAAATGGGAGAAGGCATTTGAATAATGGAGGGATAACGTTGATGCAGAGCTCTTCGGCGATGTGGGCGGAAATTCCTCTGCTCCATTAACTGCACAAAACAAAGGAGAAAATTATCCCTTTATCATCACGCATGCACGGTATCAGAAGATTTACTGATATTTGCAATCATATGCAAATCAAAAGATTTACGCGTGATACATCTAGAAAATCTGAATAGGCCAGATTTAAGGTAGCCTATACTTCGCATGGTATTTTCGCTTTCACAAACTTCTTACTATAATTTATTGACATGCACACTACACAGCCAATATAATTGACATGTGTAGTGTGTTGAACTGTGCCCAGAACATACATTAAGTAACATATATCTACATAACTAAGTAACTTTGATTTTATGTCATAACATAGGAATGCAGGATTATACTGCAATTGCAAATGCAATTACATGACAATTGAAAAGACCGTTGCAAAATAATCTGGAAGTACGCGATGCGAGTGTGCTAGCTGCTGTGTTATTTCCGTAGGCCTATCCTATCTCTAGCAAGCATGAATTTGTGATGAATCGGTAATTTGGTTTGTTTTCCGTTATTGAGTAATACAGCAGCATATGGAAACTATTAAAATTCTCATTCTTCTTGCAATTACAAAAGCAGCTTCGTGCATTCCTTTCACCATAAAAAAACATCTAGGTGGTGTCTAAAACTCAAATTAAGTGATTTTAAGAAATCAATTTTTCGATAGCCGTATTTTTTTCGAGTTGTTACCGAAGAAGTCACATTGAATCAATTTTTCAAGAGAAAACTACAAAACGTTTTGGGATCGTGGCGCCTTTCTGGTTAACAGACTGAGATGCATGCAAGTCATTTAAGGTAGGTATTAACCCTCATCGGATCAGCAAAATCAGCCATCATATTCGGTCCACCTCTCTACATATGTAGTCATATTTTGTTTCGTGGTTTTTTTTCTTACACGAAAAGAATTACACGCTTTATTGCTCATTCATGGTTAGTTTAATCAAATTATTTGATGAATGCATATTCGAGACACTCCAATACCAAAAATATACTTCAAATTGAGCACGCAAAAATTGCAAAAAGTCCAGTTTTGGAAATTTTGTTAAGTTGAAAACAAAATTATTCATTCTTTGGTTATAAATTGCACTAGTACCCGTAATTACTCAAAGTAACTTTGAAAAGGCATGGTTATACATCACTTGATGTATTACAACAAATTGATAAGTTCTGTAAAATTGATGTATACAAAATATTTAGCAAGTTTGAAAGCCGTACTGCTTATCATGTAGTACTACTGATTACATTATTTACAAAATGCGAGTATACAAATCAAGCATGCATGTTTTTACATGCCAACTGTTTAAGCTCATGTAACAAAGCTTGGCGTTAGCTTCTTGCTTACGGTACATGCTATATGTACATTGCTGGTAAACGAGTTACATGTATGTATCGTAGATCCATAGGGAAACAGTTGACTTACAAAAGTCGAAGCTTACATGCAATCATGACACAATGTTGTTTGGATGTGATGGTCCGAGCAAACAAATCGCCTGCAAGTTGTACAGGATCTTCGTGTTGCTTTGTTGCATCTTGTCACTTGACATTTTCTTGGGTTGCGACTGGTTGCGGGGCCAGTGAGTGCTTTTGCGGGAAATCCCATGCTGTCGAACGCTGTCTTACTTTGAATGTAGATTTTCGAGTTGTTGCATGTAGAGCGCATTTGCTCTTCGAGTTGGCAAGCGACTTTCTTTATGAAGGTTGACCTGGACTTTGAATAGCCGTTCAATTCCATAAGAAGAAAAGAATTGACAAGTGCGACGTCTATCATGTCGAAGAAGTGTAACAATGGATATTGTCGAGTTTTTCGCCTGCACGTGAAGTCTTCCACGCGCGAGTCCATAGTGTCTACTCCACCTTTGCCGCTGTTGTAGTCAAGGATGACTTGTGGTTTTTGATCTTCTCAAGATGAGGCTGGTCATTACCAACACGTTCTTATTCTTCTTTGGAGAGTAGTAAGACCCGATGCTCATGGTTCCACACAATGCGTGTGTCATAGACAGTCAAACCTTTCGTTGTTTTTATTGAGCTTGGGACGTCGCGTCGCGAAGCTGTGATTGTTCCAGTGACGGTCAAGCCTTTCTCCAAAAGTTCCACACACAAGGCAAAAGAAGTAAAATATCGATCGACGAAGACGTTGCGATGAGATTGATAATATGGCACGGTCAAATTCATGACAATTGTCTTTGCCAAACCAGTAGCCTTGCTGCCGTCAGTAGCAGCTCCGTCATAAGGGAAAGTATTCAGGGCATATCCATTCCTCGCATCGCACAACCAGAAGATCTTGACACCATATTTGGCAGGTTTCTGTGGCATATATGCCATACCAGGTGAATATCCCCGGTAGGCATAGAGTTGTTCATCTACAGTTAGTGACGGAGAGGGCACGTAATATCGTCGCATGTTCAAGTTCAGAAGATCCCAGAATTACCTGATTGTAGCTATTTATCACTTTCCTGACGTTGTCTTCTCGTAAATTTGTTGTCAAACGTGATGTGAGAAAGCAGAAGTCTCAATCGATTTCTTGAAATTGCACAACGGTAAAATGGTCGACTGTCGGATGGATGATATAGAGACGATGTAGATGACATGTTATATCTATCCGCACCAGCTCGAATAATAGCGGCTAGACCAGCCTTCAGCTCCGCAAATGTGAACGCTTTCTTTCCTAGAGCGGTAAGTCGGCGGTTTGTGTAACGAAGACACGTACGAAGCATGGATTCAGTCATGAAGCACATGAAAGAGTCCACCTCTGAGGTCGGGGCAATGGTTGGGCCCTCCTCAAAATCGATAATGTTTCGCGATAGTCGTCTGGGGGCTGGAGGATCGAACTTCCATGTCGGGTTGTTTGGAGAAATCAATTGAGTATCGCTTTGGACCGGATCGTCGAGCTCTGATTCACTGGAGTCGTCACTGTCTGATTCATTGTCGTCGCTGTTGTACAAGCATACATCCAATTCACCATCACTGTCCTGTTCAGCTTCCTCCTCTTCCGAATCACTCACGTCGTCGTCCTCATCTTCTGTGTCATGTTGTGTAGCCGTTGAATTATCTCTTCGAGCGTCGGTCGCATATTTCCCGATGATTTGGATAAACTGACGCGTGCCGTCGAAGTGTATTATTCTCATCACTCGTGCCACCAATCATTTACTTGTATGAAATCCCAGGTCGATTTCGGTCACCAACTTAGGTGAAGTGACGCAATGCCCAACTCTCGCATTGATGCTAATATCCTATGCACGTTGTTCGGTGCAAGGGAGGGGAAACTGCCGCAGACTTTTCACAGAATAGATAAGAAACAGTTACCACGAGACTATGACACAATAAGCCAACTCTCCTTCTCTGTGATGATTCAGGACCTGTCTAATAGCCCTGAATTGTCGTGAAGTAGCTAGAAGTATGATAGTGAGAGATGGTGTAACAAAATTTGAAGATAGTAAATGAATACCTTAGTTACGATGCTATTTTACCATTAAAAATATATGTGACTACATATGTAGAGAGGTGAGCGGAATAAGAATATTTGTCATGTTTGACGAGAAATAATTGGCTTATGACTTCTATCTTCTACAGGTGTCATGACTGATCAAAAACTTACATGGAACTCAAATTTCAGAGAAAAATGTTCATTTGAATATAAGTTAAAACACTTTGAAATTAGCGATACTACATATGTAGAGAGGTGGGTCGATGAGGGCTAATGAGATTCGCCTTAAGTGCTACCTGCATTATCATCAATTATGGGTCATTCCACAAAAAAACGACAGATTTCGGGAAAAGTGTGTGGCGAAGGTTCTTGGTAGGAAACCGACAGAAATCAAATATTTCCGTCTAACTCGTCATACTTTCCGAGCTACAGCCTTCTGAAGAAGACTATGCTCGACAAAAACAATCTTCTGTCTTCAATTTTTTAAAACTTTCCGTACTTTTGAAGACCTATGTCTCAAACACTATGTAAGCTATCGTCATAATGTCTTAGATGTGTATTTTACTAGTGTAGGTTAGTATGCATATCAATTTTCAGCCCGATATCATCACTCAATCGTGAGATACAGCTTCTCAAAGTTGACTAAAATTTTGGGCCTACTTTTTTGTATTCAAAACTAACTCAAGTTCATGGGCAAAATTCTACCTGAAGATTTGCTCCAAACTCAATGATTTTTTCACTATGCATCATGCATAACAACTGAATAGAGGTAGTACCAAAAGAAAGTTTCTACTGCAAGTCGTTGTCAAACTGGAAGTCGACGAAATTTGATTTTTTTTTGAAAAATAGCAAAAATGGCCATTTTTGATGATCATCTCCCGTTGACTGACTACTCCGATTTACGTGAAAGTTTTTGTTAGCCACACTATGAAGCTGATAATTAACATACTCATAGCTGAACGTGCGCTTCGGCTTCGTTTAGGAGCTAGAGCACTTTGAATTATCACTTATTTTTTCGTATTCTACTCTTCAAAATTCATCAGTAGTATATAATATATGTCCATTTGGGATTATTATTTCTACCAGTCTTTACTCAGATTCAATGCAACTTTGTTTTTTGCAGCAATTGTTTCCAATTTTATTGCAAATAAACCATTTTGACCATATTAGACATCGTCTACATTGTGATATCACAGAGTGGCAGGCTCTTGTGTTATCTCTGCAGTCTGTAGAAATAAATGTAAATGCATTTATGAATCAATAGGCTATATTATCCACAGCTCAACACGGTCTCCATTAACTCCATGCACTTGCGGAGTCTTTTCGCATAGTTTTCTAGAAAAAGTCGCATGGTATCCCTTTCCGATTAATTGAATGCTTCCCTGATTTTGTCCTTCGAGTCATCCATTGAAGCTTGCTCAAAATTCGCTTTTGACGAAGATATGGAACAGCGAAAACTTTTAACATGCCTTGAAAAAAAAGAGACCCATAACATCACCTCTCCATACTCAATCCAAAACAACGACCTTTGAACAATGAAGAGATAGCTCTTGCTTAATGCCATGGGGGTTGACTGTCTGACCAGTACCTACATTTGTGCTTCGTCGTTTGAAAGAAGAAGTTGAACAGATCAGGAACGCTTCCCGAAAGTTCCAACACATAGCAAACATGTCCTCTTGATACACACAACACATAGCAAACATTTCTTTGACTAGTCGAGTCATGTCCTCTTCACTCAAATCTTGAACGAATATCTCTCAATTTTATGGGGATGGTGGTCACATGCTCTAAGCATGCTTACTCAGAGAAGAGAATTTTGACTAACACCAAATTCAGTCGACGCGTTCCGTGTCGATGCATGTGGACGATTATTAAAAAACCTCACAGTCACGGTGTTTTCATAACCTGTTGCTGTTATTTGTGGTCAGGTTTTGGAAGAAAGATGCTGTCCGTCCGCAGAACGGAGATTCTTGGCGCAGTCAACAGTTTCAGTTCTTCCCGAATGGATGAGATTTTCTGACTGCTGTCGTATAACAATAATAATTAGGGCTCCAATGATAATTAATTCCCTCCAATGGGAGTCGCTGTTGTACGTAGCGCCCTCCCATCTTCATTTGATATACTTGTATATGATGAATTGAAACTCCATATTACTTGTACATGTAGGGCTAGTTGTCCTTCATCTATAACAACAATATGGATTGATTATCTATGCTACGGTGTTATATCGACATACATTATAGGGCTCTCTGTACACTTTCAAGAAAATATGAAAAAGTTAACTGTAGGAAAGTTTCTCGCTTATCCCTATTAACTATTCGCATTAAACCAAACATATTTTTGCAAGCTTTATCACCTTGGAAATTTTCCGCATGCAAGCAGCAATCATATTGGTTAATGGTGCCATCATACAAGAATAGATGACTCGGTATGATGACAGTAATTTCATCAAGGTGGAACAATGCAAACTGGCAAACGTGACAGCTAGTAGCAACTAATTGAAAACAAAGAGCGATGCACTAAACTAAAACTATCAAAGGCATATTCCTAGAATTCGTAGGCTCATTTTGCGATGTCAGATGACCAGTTCAGCGACCGGGACGAATTCGCGTATCAAATTGACACGTTGGATGATGCAATTTTTTTATTCTTCGGCTGCGAATGCTTGGTTTAACTGTGTATTAGAAGCTTGTCATACCTACACATGTGATATGTCTTTTCTTTGATAATCTCATCGTTTGAGTCATGAGAAGCATATAAAGTGTAAGATGAAATACACTCATTGTATCGAAAATTTTAAAATTACTGCATAGAAAGAATCCTTGTTTATTTCAAGATCATCGACATAACAAGCATACTTACTATTTCATCACGTGATGCACAAGCGTTGATAGACAAATCAAGAGTAGATGCATTATTGGATTTGACTAAACAAAATCAAACTTAACTGTAATTACAAAAAAACACGGTCTAAGACAAACATTTTCTTTCAAAATGCTTGCAGCTGAGGTTATAGGCCCAATTACTTTTTTCTTCAACACTTGTCGCAAAATAAGATCTGAGTTAGCCTTACATGATACAAGAATCTATATAAGAATCATAGAACATCATAAGATAGAATATTTTATATATTGTAGCTGTTTTGAATTTTCAATAAGGGCTCTTAGTGTACTGTACCAAGCGCCCTTATCGAAAATTCAAAATTTAAATATAGTCGAATCTTATTGCATGTGTTTTAGTGCTATCACTAACTGTTCATTACTAAATAAATGAGTATGAAATAAGAACAAAATTTATTTTCGATAAGGGCGTTTGGTACACTTGCTGTACCAAGCCCCCTTATTGGAAATTCAAAATTTCTGTTTCATGCGCTTTGGTTCCGGTACATAGCTGTTTGCTAATATATAAATGAATTAGTATTAAGATCAAAAAAAGTTTTGTACCAAGCGCCTATTTTCTTGAATTTTGTACAGAGCGCCCTCTTTGTACAGAGAGCCCTGATCATTGTTATAATGTACGAAGCGCCCAAATTTCTGATAGTCGCGAGTACCAAGCGCTCCAATCATTGTAATAATAATAATTGTACATCATCCGCATATCATACGGCGTTCATAGCTTTTCGTTGTGTCAAATGTCATGTTGTCTCAATAATGACACAAATTAAAATGACTTTGCAATTTCCAACAATTCGAAATTTCAAATGGAATATCAATGTCATTACTTACTGAGCATGTGGACATCTGCATACTCGTACATTCAAAAGATCTAAAAAGGTAATAAAATTCAAAGCATGATGTGAAAGGCAAGGGCTATCCGGTCAAATTATCCTTAAAGGTGAAGTTCGATCAAATATTCAACCTTGTCTCAATGGCTACTTCATTGTATGCCTAGTCAATCTTGCTAACTTAGACGAGCATCTGATGTCTCACTTAACCCCAATCATTAACTTAAGGAGACGTTATGACGTCATATCTGCCAATTATCTGATAGGCCACTGCTATCATATTTCGTGACGAATCAGCTTATGCGTAGGACGATCAACTTACGGGAAGGAACGAAAAGGAAGCCATTTGTTTATGTTCTCTGAACATGTACAAAATCGCCAAAATTGACCAATGCTGAAACTTAGCCTACAGGTATACAAACAAAACAGGCGATCCCAAAGAGCTTGCCTTCTGCACCTTTCAGAAAGACAAAAGACTGAAAAAATACCATGTAATAGCATTGGACGAGCTCATTTGAAACTGACGAGTCACAATGTTGTATGAACATTTTAAAGGAATAGATAAAGAAAATCTATGATACACCCGAAATTGATCGAACTACACATTTGAAAGTTTGTTAAACGGCATGTTAAAAGTCTTCACTGCTCCACACCTTCGCTAAAATCAAATTTTTTGCGCCTCCACATTGGAGCAAGGAGGCAAGATCATTCCTGGACCAAACATTTCCTCGTGGTTGGATATGCAAGGGACCAAATTCCGTGAAGTGGCAATACAGAAGTCCAGACCTAAGTCAACGTGATTTTTTTATTTGGGAGCAATCAAAGGTAGGGCTCATCAAGCATTTAATTAATCGGAAAGGGATGCCATGCGACTTTTTCTAGAAAACTATGCGAAAAGACTCCGCAAGTGCATGCAGTTAATGGAGACCGTGTTGAGCTGTGGATAATATAGCCTATTGATTCCTATTGATCTTCAGGTAGAATTTTGCCCATGAACTTGAGTTAGTTTTGAATACAAAAAAGTAGGCCCAAAATTTTAGTCAACTTTGAGAAGCTGTATCTCACGATTGAGTGATGATATCGGGCTGAAAATTGATATGCATACTAACCTACACTAGCACAACACACATCTAAGACATTATGACGATAGCTTACATAGTGTTTGAGACATAGGTCTTCAAAAGTACGGAAATTTTAAAAAATTGAAGACAGAAGATTGTTTTTGTCGAGCATAGTCTTCTTCAGAAGGCTGTAGCTCGGAAAGTATGACGAGCTAGACGGAAATATTTGATTTCTGTCGGTTTCCTACCAAGAACAATCAGCTGTTGAAGTTTGAAGAAAATCTGAGAACCTTCGCCACACACTTTTCCCGAAATCTGTCGTTTTTTTTGTGGAATGACCCTTATATAAAACAAACAACTTAAAAATATGATAAAAACACATCTTGCAACCCCACACAAAACACAATGTTTGTGGCAAAATTCACCCCATCTGACGGCAAATCAAGTTATAGACTGCCTTTTTAAAATCAATTCAGGAAATGCTACGTACCTGCCGACCGACTGTTTTCACAAGAAAAAGTAAGATATGTTCTCCACGTCGGTTAGGACGCACAGCCAAGTCAGTATCTGACAGCAAACGGGTAAGAAGAACCTGGCGTGCTGATTGAGATCCCGCCACCAGCGCCTTGCATCGACATTTCTCCCAGCAGTCGCAATAGGCAGTTGGAGATGTCCGTTTTAGTCGGCAGTCATGTCCGCGATGACACACGCGCGCACATTCAGTACAACAACAAAGAGAATCCATGAGACCGCATGTTCGACACTCGAAGATATCCTGCCTGATGTGGTCAGGACCAGTCCATGTGAATGTACATGTGTCGTTATGGCATAGCATATGGAGAGGAGAATCGTCAGCCGCCGATCCTAAAACCAAAAGAGGAGAATTAATACCATAGAAATTCATTTTTTGCAGAATTTTCACCCCTAGCAGAGCTACGAGCCATGAACGAAGATAGGGGTTATTCAATGAAAAACTAATAAATTGTGTTACTTTAAATAATTATAGATCTTATCTGATTACGGTGTCCCCAGCAGAAACCTGTTCGAACGCCTCTTGAAAGCATCAAGATTGTATTGGTCAGGGAAAGCTGATTCCTAAGCTGCGCCGTGCGAGCAAAAAAGCTTTTCGAGCAACTCACAGTGCGTGCGCGTTCAAAGCTCACATGATAGCATGTGAGTGCATTAGCTCTGTGTGTGCTTCTGGAGAAGATCTTATGTTTGGGTGCGCACTCATTTACTACAGAGCTGCTTCTACCGGAATAGTATCTGCAGAAGAGACTGAGTCAAGCAACATCCCGTCTGACGAAAAGCGGATGTAACTTGTTGGCAATTAGTTTTTCAACCTTAGGATTCTTGAGACGTTTCTCAACCCGTTCGAGAAGGTTAAGATGTGTTTGTGTGGGACGCCGGGCCATTGATGACAACAATACTCCATCAGAGGACGAATAAAGACGACTTGTAAAGATAGCAGAGTATGAGGTGGAAGATAGCTGCCGGCTTGCTGATGGACTGGATGTACGGTTTCCATGACAGGTCTTTCGTAACCGTCAATCCAAGGAAGGACATGGAATCTTGTTCTCTGATCCTGTTATCTGACATCTGTGATCATCATCGCCTCCTTGAAGTCGTGAGTACAGAATATTGAGTTTTTGAAGGACTTTTTTAAGGTTGTCGCATTTACCCCGGACCTAAATCGATCGACCTTTGTAAATGATGTATAGGCATTCGATCGAAACCGCTACGTGTGGATGAACTTGGCATCATGGTGTACTAAAAATCACCCATTTTAAAATTCTAGCTTCTGCTGACAGTAAGCAAAATTTGTTGCACAGTCAAACAAACTAGGTTCAATTTTCAAAAACTGCCAAATTTTTCATCAAGTACCGTGGTAACAGTCTGCAATACTTTTGCGAAACAAAATATCCTAGAGATCAGCTATCGATGTAGGTACATATTGATGCAAAATGAAAGGCCCATGGTTTTTTTGGCTACACTAAATTATCGACCTGATCGCATTTCTTTCAAAACAACCATGAACATAGAATGTTATATTTAATACAGCTCTGATATATCTGAACCGTATTATGAGGCAAAAACACAATCATGATGAGGAAACTAGCACATTTTCGAAACGCATTCCCCACGTACTATTAGTCAATGTGCGCTCTACAAACTGGACGATATGTTTAGCACATTGATCTTGTGCGCTCCTAAACTCGACGTCTTCTGCGAGTCTTGGATCGACAAGGGTATCCCTGAATCTGCCGTGACATTACTTTACTACAACGTTCTGAGGAGTGACCGAGTCTCAAAGGAATGGCAAAACCAACCCAGTTTCGGCCCATTTCTTTATTACCTATCCAGACCAAGCAAGGTGGCAAGGTAGCAGAGGCAAAGTGCGGCCGTGACTATGAGAAGCAAATCAAAAAGAATCTTGTACATGTATATTGCAAATATTTCTGGAGTTCAAGGCAATCGAAAAACAATCGTGATAGCATGCTAGTCTTGTAACTGTTCCTTCACCTGAAGTCGTTCCCGTCTGTCACATTGCTACAGTCTTTGATGCGCTCAACCACGAATTTAGTGCGCGGTTCAACGTCTTCGGCGCACTTGCTCCTAAAATAAAGCTCGTTGCCTCGCCACACTTGATCCAGATAGAAGAGGTTCCATTCGAACTTCAAATGGAAGTGATCGAGTTGAAGGCTAATGATTGTCTTGTGAAGCAGTTCGAAAATGGTGGTATTTTACATGAAATATGGAAATCAACTGTGGAATATCCAAGATTGCGAGAGTTGTCCTAAAATGTTTTAGGTCTATTTGGAAGCACATACGCCTGCGAGACAGCGCTCTATAAATTGAAGTTCATAAAGAACAAGTACCGGACGCGCTTAACAAAAAACAATCTCGAGAATAATTTACGTTTAATGACATCCTCTCAAATGCCTGATTTTTGAACTTTGGTCAACCACAGACAACAGCAAGTTAGTCACTGAGTCTTACATTGATATTGTAATTTTTTCACGAGATTTTATATTTCTAACTATTTAGATTTTGCGTATTTTCATAGATAAAATATGCAAAAATTTAAGCTGTGTTTTTATTTCACATTTATCATCAGCATGATTAGCAATACTTTATAACATCAATAATAACGCAAGGTAGGCAGGCTTATACGCGGGGTTCTATAAATGCGTAGGCCTATATAGGAGTGAATGCCTAGAATAGACTGGCTCGTGATTCTTTTATGAATTATTATAGTAGCTTATTGAAGTGTTTTCTCCTTCGGTTGACCTTACAAAAACATGTTTTCAACTTTTCAAATGATAATAACACCTTAAGCTTAATCATTTCGGGTCAAAAATGACCGTCGGTCGTATATGGGTAAACTTGCTAACTCATTCTTCACGAAATAGGCCTTTATGCGCGACTTTCACAGCGTCATTCATCAGGGAAAGCTAATTTGAGTGGTGGAATATATAGAAACGATTGGCTATTGACCTAGTTGTGTGCACACATATTAAGTGCGGCCGTGATTCTTTCGGCCTTCGAAAACTGTAAAAGGTTGCGCACCCCTGATCTAAGACACAATAATTGCAATATTTCACACAATCTGAGACATAAAATTTTACACGTTCAGAAACAGGCATACAAAATTATTTGAATGAGCATTGGGAGAAATTAAATGGGAGCCGTCAGGAGCGTGTGCAATTCATTGCAAACAACTGTGACTCCCGATGAATCACATCCTCTGATGGAAGTTCTATTCTCTTCTAAGCTTCCGGAACTCTTCCTCCAAAATAACTGTATCCTGCAACCCCCCGAAAACGAACACCAAACGATTCAAATGAACCATCATCCGCATTTGCAAATAACATGCCTAAATTCCTCTCTTTGTTTACTGCAATCTGTGTTATTATTAAATTGTACTGCGCTTTCCGAGTATCACATGCGATTTGCAAGTCAATAAACTATGACATTATCATTATCATTCATGATCTAATTAAATACCTATTATAATTCCTATCTGTTCTAAGAAATTGTGATCACTGCAATAATAAAATTTGATGATAGACCTTGTTTGTTACATGTATTTTCAAGGATGAACAGGCCTATCTTTAGTCTACATGACCACCTACCCATCAGCTGATAAATAGTGAGGAAGCGACATATATGTACATTTATTATTAGAAATCAACTCAACCTTTAACCACGAATGTAATTAACAACTTTAATTGAGCATTCAACAATAGTGTACAACATCCGCAATATGCAGATACAGTAGCATGTCGGTTATCCGAACACGTCGATCAACCGAACACTGATCACGAATACAGGAGTGGGTTCAGTGCGACACTGACAACCCAGGCTTTTCAACGATGACAGACGATGAAATTGTAGAACAAGTGGTAGCTGTTGCTGAAGGTCAGGCACTGAGCGACGATTCTGATGGAAAGCAAGATCAAGGGAAGCAGCAGCACGTCAGTCATGGAGAACTTTGTCAGGCATGGGAAACTTTGTTGAAGTATACAAACCAGGAGCCTGACACTGGTGTTACAACCCAGGCACTGCTTAACTCTGCTGATTCAGTCACCCAAGAAAAGAGTCTCTCCGGTCAAGCAAAGGAGGATTTTTTTAAACTTATAGCGTTTTTCATATACGTGTAGTACAATAAGTACATACGTATTCAAGTATACTATGCATTTTTCTTCACAGAATATAGAATCGTTACTTTTAGAGCGCATACATGTGAGCTTCTGAATTACGAACATATTCAGAGCTACTAACGCTCCTTGGTCTCGAGGTGTTCGGATAACCTACATTCTACCACAATGCGAGCACAGGGAATAACCCATGAAAATGCCCGAAAATTTTATAGAAATTAAGCATTAAATAAAAACAGTTGACAGTGCCGATTACCTGGGGGAAATATTGCACTCATCATCACTTCTCTGGCGTTAGGGGATTTCGCAGCAAGCTCCGTGATGACATCGAAGATAGCATTGGCGACTGGATATGCACGACATGCAATAGCATGTTGGAAGGGTGTGTGGCCGTGTACGTTAGTACTAAACAACAAGGTAAAAAGATTAATCGACGAATCTGTCTCAAACAAAGGATGTCTACATATGTGCGACACGATTTGTCGGGCGTTCTCCCGCAATTCAGTCTCTTCAGCAACAACCTGTAAGAAAATAGAGGTGTTGATTGTAAATCAGGAATGAATGACCAATCAAATATTTTTCGTTTCCATCGAGAGGATATGAATAAGCATATAACTACTGCATGTATGACTTCAACATGCAGGTTACAAATAACAGAATCAACGACGCCTTGCAACTTTAGCTAGGCTATCACTTTTTACTGACATTCACCATAATAAGCTGATGAGATCAATGCATTTGTCTGCATCACGATCATTAAATTACTATTTTCTGGACTCCGTCTGTTGACGTACAAAGCACGATTATTGCCTCTGCTTCCTATGTTCGTTGAACTTTCCGTTCTGACTCATGAATCGAAAGGATTCACAATAAAGTTGTACGTGTGAAACGCAAACCACCTTTAGAGACCTAAATTTACATCTGAAGCAATACGTTATCGCAGGCTATCTACAAGTAGGCTAGTTCGGGACATTTTGGATAACAGCACACATGTCTCACGCTGTCCAATTAAGTCCCAATGTAATGAACGCATGATGCGCTGATGTTTGCAGGCACCTATTCCCCACTTCAAGGGCTTCGTTATTGATTTGTCACAATACACGCATCATACAAGCATTGACGTGCAGCGGGGTATTACCGCACTTTGTTTTCTTGATTGATTTTCAATATTGAAAAAATTTTTCAATATTTTTGGTGGCAAGAAGCCACGCAATGTGCTGAGAACTTTGATGAGATTGTCATTCCTCTTTCTTTTGTTTTCATGATTATACTGGACGGAAACTCTATCAAACATAAGTTCTACTTCTCGGCTAGTTGTAAAAATGATTACTCTCGGTTGATAATGACCAAAACGCAGACGAAAATTTAAGATAAAAAACAAAGTACTTACTGGAGGCAAATACCACTGCTGATTTGGAGCGCCTGGAGCCGAGCCGAGAGATTGACCGGTCGTTTGACTGAGATCTGACGGCCGATTGAGTCCCGCATCTTGAGCTGCTACTGCGGCTACAGCAAGCAATGAGGAGCTGATAGTGACTGAATGACCGAGCTGCGGAACTATCGGCTCGCTTCTTCGACCTGCTACACTCCCACTGGAACCAGCTTCCAGTGATGACCCTGCTACCACTGCAGCCTGTCGCCAGCCTTGTTGCATCGCCTGAATTAGAGGAGTTTGTTGCTGTGAAGGAGGGGGTGGTGGAGGTTGCTGCTGTTGTTGCGTTGGTGCTTGTTGCTGTTGCGGCTGCTGAGATTGTTGTTGTTGTGGCGAAGACTGTGATTGCTGAGGTTGTACCTGTTGTTGCTGTTGGTTCAATTGTCTACGCATTTCTTGATATCGTGAGTGCACGCGACGAATAAACACATCGTGCACACTGCCACTACTATCGTTCGCAGGTTGAACACTTATTCTGCGGATACGAGCACTACTAACGTTGCTTCCACTAATACTGACAGAATTGCCACCATTGGTTCCAGCCGCTGGACTTGAGTTGCTACCTCCACTGGTTGCTGACGCAGATCCTCCACTCTCATCACCTGCACTTTCTTCAGTCATCTCCCGGTTCGACTGAGGAGTACACATAGCAATAGCAACGTGAAGGATATTTCTATGACCATCACATCGTTCCGCCATGATATCCGCGACTAAAGCGGCTTTTTCTTCACCATCAGGTTTCGCGTGAATAACAGATAATATCTGTAAGAAAAAACATGTCATGGCTTCAATGATGCGTACAGCCACCTCATGATCGAGTCAATTTAGCTAGATTCGAATGCTTGCAGTTTTCCAAGCCGCTGATACAGAAATGTTGAATTTGAAGATGGACAACCAATATTTGGAAATTTTATCAGGATGAGTCACATGGAAGAAATTGTTGAACTTCGTTGTGAACAATAATCATGGTTTGAGCAATTTCTACGACAACCGGGCCTCATGATTGCTGAATTCTTCGTGTTGGTTCGAGCTTATTCTGGCCATGCTTTGTGGGCCTATTACATACTTGCAGTGAGGTCAATTACAGGAAATAATTTACTTTCCAGCTTTTTCATCGCATTTTACCGATGCGAAATTTGCATCACAACTTGAATATCCTGTATCGCGATTGTTCTTGGAACTTCTTGAGAAATCCCAGAACTTCTGTACTAGAATATATGCAGTCACCATGTTAATAAAAAATGGTGATGAATGAGCAAGCTGCAACATAAAAAATCTTGAAATACAAAAATTGGTAGTTAATCAATCGAAACAAAACCAAATAAATATCCACTGCATTGTTAGAATCGCCATGCGGACGCTTACGTGGACCGGACGCATGAATATATGATCGTCTGAATTGGAAAAAATCGCTTCGCAGCATCAAAACAGCTGAACTCGCTGGAAGGAGGACCGTCAACTCTCATCAGATTGTCTAGGGTGATTTCGTTCAGACTTGACCCCAGTCAGTGTAGAATGTAGATGCATCTCATCTTGAATCGGTGGTAATTGCGTCTTGCTCATGAAATTGCTCATCATAGTGCTATTAAAATCTCAATCCCGGGATTCTTTTATTGCGAGATTGGAAATGCATCGCCGTCTCTAGCGATGCACTTTCGAAGTTGTATCGCAATTTGGTCAAATGGCATCGTAAACGTGTGCGAATGATTTTTATTTTTAGGCTAACTGTCAATACATTTTTTTTGCATGTGAGATCGATAAAGACATGTAAGAGTTTGCAACTGAACCCCATAGGAGGAGGGAAGAAGTCAAAAGAATCCATCAAGGTTCGAATGTTCGATGGGAATTCGGCCGACAAGAAAGTCATTTGATACCGGTCGAATTATTCCATGAATCAATATCATAATCAGTATCCCGATTTTGAATTTTCCAAAATTAGAGCGGCAATTTTTCGCGCCTCTTCGACAAATCACAGTATCATCCTTTATACACAGCACATTAAGAGACATTTGCCAATACTACCGTTGTTAGATATTATAAGGCCATTCCACGCGAGCCGAGACATGAGGTCGAAATTTTTTTTCTAGAATACACCTTTTTCGTTGTCATACTCGTCTATAGTATGCTCCGACCTTTTCTAGTCACTTTTTGCACTACCTGCATGATAAAGTAAACAATGTTTTCTGCCGCATCGAAAAACAGATAAAAAAATATGAAAAAATTCAATAATTCATTTGTTTTATGCTGGTTTATCGGTAGTAAATGTTCCGCATATGAAACATTTTCTGGTGATTACATTTCTAGGAAACAGTTGATTTAGACACTAATTATTATACTGTGGTATAGGTTTGATAATCTTGCTGTGAATATCTAGATGACTGGGTGCCACGTGACTAACGGTGTGATGCTATAAATTAGCACCATGAATAGCATAGCGGTGGTAGAAAGACGCTACTCCAGATTTTCCTTCTTTATCGATAATGCAATCATTTGCAACAAATGCTAAAGTTCACTGATGATTCTTCATAAAACGGTGTTGAAACTCGTCACGTGACTAACTGGGCCAACTGCATGAAGGCGATAAAAAAGGCAAATGTCATCAGGATGCAACTGTTGGATGAACTCATGCATCAAGTGTCAGTGGCAACAAATTTGCCTCATACATATCCCCTACTGTGCACTACCAGTAAGATGCAACTGGTGTAAGTGGCAACGGGAAAGTAGGCCTATACCAGCGTACTATGACTAGCAAAGGTTAACCGCAGTATGTCTACAACTGTAGATGAGCTGCATGCGGCCGGATGTTGTAGAGACTTTACCTGAATTTTTGCAACATTGCAAGATTTTCAAACTTCTTTGTTGAGTAGGATAGGGTAGTCGATGATGTTACTAAAGCAGTGCAAGCCGGTTTCATTTTTTACATGTTTCTTTTGGCAAGGTTCTCATCGTCTAAGTAGTGCAGTTGTTCTTTCAGACAACTTGAATCATGACGAAACTTCCATTCGTTCCTTTTCTGCACGAGGCGATCACTGAACTTAGCGAAATTCCTACAGCCAGTTCCCTCAAAGCTTGGTCTGATAATAGTTTCATCGCTTTTTCCTCAATAAATATTTGTTACATCCTCCTACTAGGAATTTCTTTGCACCTTTACATGGGAAGAGTGCCTCTGATGATGCAGGTGCCGCCAATAAGCGTAATGTTCACAATGGAGTCTTCCAAAAAGTAAGATTGCAAACATTCAGGACGATAACGCAGTCGTATCACAAGAGACTCACTGGTATCCAAATAGTATATCTGAAACATTTCCAACCAACTTCAATTCTATAACTCCTTTACCTAGCCCTATGATAACATTCAGTAATCAAATTCTCATTCGATGATGGTATTTAAAGACTTACCTCTCTCACTCGCTCGAAATCACATCGGAGAATGTGGGGCATTAAAGAATATGCCTCTAATCCAAGAACGGTCAGAACTCCTCGTCCTCCGAGTGTACCTGACTGCGAGTTACTGGCATTGGTCTGTTGATTGTTGATAGAGCGGGGAATAGGGATCGTAGCTATGCTGGCACAGCGCAATGCCGGGAGATCTAGCCAGCCTGGGGGACTCATACTGTCACTACCAAGCTTGTGCATGGCGTATATACAAGAGTTGCCATCCATCAGCAGCATCGGTTTCTGTAAATCAAAATTTAATATGTTCTTTTAACAGATTTAGCAAATGACAGGGTTCTAACGGTGCAAAACTAAAGTATGTTTGAAATCAGTCTCAATACTGATTGCTCGGCGACAAATTTTTCATATAATGCCATTGAAATTGCTTGTTTACCTGAAGCTGACTAAAATAGAAATTGACCATTGTTGCGGGAGCCAGATTGGGACACAAATCAACAATGAAGATTAATTATACATGTGACTGATTCTAACGCCATGACAGTCGTTGACAAGTGTGCCAAAGTGAAAACGTGTGTGATTTTTGTGCCACCGATGTGCATTGGCACAAGAAACTTAACTTCCATTCTAGTGGCTTCATTGTTATTCATTCAAATGCATGAAACCATGCATTGCTATCGCTGGAAGAGTGCAGTTAGGTCTTCGGGGTTCCCCGCGAGAAAATAAGTGGGTATGAATCATAGTATGATTTTACTATGAATTTTTCATACGTATGAAATTTCAGAATTTTCATACGGATATCATACTAAAAAATTAGTATGAATTTTTCATAGTATGATTTTCATATGATTTTTTCATACTATGTTTTTACTATAAAAATGATATGATTTTCTAATATGTATGAAATGTTCAATTTTCATACGAAAATCATACTAAAAAATGAGTATGAATTTTTCATAGTATGATTTTCATATGATTTTTTCATGCTATGTTTTTACTATAAAAATGATATGATTTTCTAATATGTATGAAATGTTCAATTTTCATACGGAAATCATACTAAAAAATGAGTATGAATTTTTCATAGTATGATTTTCATATGATTTTTTCATACTATGTTTTTACCATAAAAATGATATGATTTTCTAATATGTATGAAATGTCAATTTTCATACGGAAATCATACTATAAGAATGAGTATGAATTTTTCATAGTATGATTTTCATATGATTTTTTCATACTATGTTTTTACTATAAAAATGATATGATTTTCTAATATGTTTGAAATGCCCAATTTCAATACCAATATCATACTATAACTTAAGTTTATATATAATAACATACCCAAAAACGTAGCCTATATGCGTTTTCCACTCTCATTAAGATTCATAATTCGTAATATTTCTAATGATTCTTGGCACGAGATTTCAATCATACGAACACCTTAGTGTGAAATTTATGTAGGGGTAAATCATGCCTGTGAAATTCATTGTTTGGCCTTTGGGTGGTAGACATGCCAATTATTCAGAAAAACCTATGACTTTGGATGGAGATATGAACTTCGGGTAGGCAACTTACTTACATGATTACTTGATGACCGAATCTCAGCTTTCTGCTTTTCGCGATTCTTGTTCTAGTTATTCGTACATACTTAACATACTTAACTCCTACGCAAAGCTGGATATGATTGTTTCGAAGTGAAATTTACAGATGATTTTATTTTATTCTGGCTACTGTATTTTGACGGTAGAGCGGTTGAATATCTTTACTATTCGCTGACTTTTGCAGTTTGAATCAATCAGCTTGCAGGTTAGTGAATATGAACCGTTATATTTATTATGTTAAGTTACTAAATGACGTTCTCAGTCAAATGTTTGGACGAGATTGACCAGATGTCCAAACATCCACAGTCGACATTCAAAACAATTCGTAAAGCCATTAAGGACATATTCCCGTGGAGGAGTTATGTACGCAGACTCCAGAAGGTCAAGGAAGAGAAACCGCGATCGAATGGATGATGCTAAACTTAAGGCCGTTCGAGGTAGACTACTTGTGCTTTACATAAATAATGTATAAAGTCGATTTTATTTTAAATTCAATCGAATCTATTTCTATAAAATTTTTAAACATTTTGAAAATTCAATTATGAAAATTTGAAATATGGTTTTCATAGGAAATTCATAGAATATAGGCCCTGCAGCTTTCAATTCTTGTCATGATACTATAATACCTCGAAAATGCAACTTTTACATTTCTTCACTTCAGAACTTGTCACATACGTTCTACATACAACCTGCACAAGAGCAACTGTCAACAAGGTGGCGCGGCAGATCAACCAGGAATGCCGGACCAAGCGGAAGATAAAAGGGCACCAAAGACCATCATCCAACGAGATGACCAACCGGAATGAGTTGTTGACATTGTTCGAAGATCGTTAGCGGAATGGAATTGACATTTATTCCATAATTTCATTTTTAACTGAAGCTGCAGAAATAATAATGATAATGACCATGGACCATGGTCTACGTAATTGAATGGTTGTTGATTCGTAAATAGAAATACTGCTAGATAATGTTACAACGCGAAGCTTTCTTCTTTTATCGAAACATATTCAGGACAGTCGTGTTCCCAATCTGAGAACTACCAAATATCTCACCACAAGTATATTAAGATTTTATGTAAATACAAGAAAATCTTTGCATGTCTATCTGCGGCGAAAAGATACCCACAAGAAGGAAAATCACAAATCACATAAGTGAAATGCTTGGAAAAGATAAGTTGCTTATTTTTAAGTATGAGATTTCATTGTTTTGAAATAATCCATGAAAATGCGATAATTATACTTAGGCTTATGTACGCCTAATTATCTGAATAGGGGCTAAATATTGTGAAGGTTATGGCTACAACCTTCAACTTTGTCATTAAACAATAAAGGGAATGTTCGAACATCAATATTTCATTAAAGAACCCCCCTGCCGTAAGATAAATTACAGTATGTAAGGATCATACTAAGATCATAGTGTTGTGAAATCATACTATGTTTTTCGTATGAAAATATCATACTATGATTATACTGTTATTAATTCATACTATGTTCTGTGTATGAAAATATCATACTATGATTTGTGTGCAAAAAAGGTTTCACTTTCATACGTATGATCATAGTATGAATCATACGTGTGAAACATACGTATGAATCATATGTATGATCATACCCACTTATTTTCTCGCGGGTCGACTTAAGATCCTGCTCATACCAAAGAGTGAAAGAATTGATCATAACTAGAATTAACGAACCCTAGAAGCATGCGGTAAAGCCTAGATTTGAAAAATGAGGATCGTATCGTACATATCTTTCATCACTTTCAACAACCACTTTGTTATTTCATCGCATCATTTCATGCGTAAAATTACCTGATGATTGAGTCAATTTAATGACCCAGTCCGCCCAAATTTACCTAACGCTTTTTCACACAATCATATTAATTCCCTATGTGGTGAATCTGTCTACTCTACACATTCTGACAAACAATCGCGCCGTGGATCTTTCTTGAGTGACGACGTCACTAGTGGAATCACCCAACAGCTGCAATGCAAGTCTGCATAGTAGCGACAATGCTATATGGAGTAAAAAATTATCGACTGCCGTACTCGTTCCGCTTCAAAGTGAAATTTCACGTTCTCGCTTTTTGACAAAGCAGCTTGTTCATTGTCCATGCCTCAGTCTGAGTGCAAACCATGCCTCAGTCTTGTGCAGTTTTTGGGTGCAGTAAAAATAAGAAAACTCACCCAGATTTGAGTTACATTTTCCGAATCAGTTTTTTCGGATGATTACGATGCTGGCTGTCATGGACCACAAATTCAATTCTTGTGGGAAAGTAATCCTGCGTCTGGGTGGAAAGTACACGAATCGATATGTGACTCGAAACTTCTATAAACCAAAGGATATTATGTGGGGCGCGCAAGATTAAGCTACGAAGATGTGCTTGTGAGAAGTAAGAAGGGTATGATAGGTTGTCTAACACTAGTTTCCAAACTTTTCGATGTGAAATATCGTAGAACTATAATAATCTGGTATGAAAACATACGATAAAAGTTTATCATTTTCCTCGCGTTCAAATTAGTTCATTGCGCCTGATACATTCAGTTCATCGCTAATCCGTAATTCTGATAAATTCGTAAATGATGCAGTACTAAAGTACAGTACGAAAATTCGGTATCGTAAAATGAAAAAAATTATCGTAACTCTACCATAGATCTACCGTACGAAAACAGGATCACTTATTTTCTCTAGAAGCTGCCATGATCGATTGTTTGTAGATTCCGTTTGCTGTTTCAGCGTCACCAAGGTGTAAGTGCTCGGCTCATATCAATACGCTGTACTGCTCCTTTGACCTCCCCGAATGACGTCATTGGAGTACTTTCATCAGCTGTGTGTTTATGCAGCTCGACACGAACGAATGAATAAACGTGCACGTAAACACAGTTCCCTAAACATTATGAACTATCTAAACGGGGTATAAAAACTGGTCTTTCTGGTAATTCTGGGCGGACTGGTCTTTAAATATAGCTCTCCCAGGCACTATTCCAAGAATTTTGAATTTGAATATGGACAATTAAAACTTAGATATTTTATTACGATGAGTTAGATGGAAGAAATTGAAATAAATGTTAAGAATCGATCATAGAAAACACGAGACCTAGAAACACGTGGTAAGCTTAGTCTTGATTTGAAAACTGAGGGTCAATCACATGTAATTTTCATTGCTTCAGGAAAATTCATTACAGTCGCTGTTCAATCAAATGCAAGTACGGTTGACTACGTGGGATAGCATTTATTTCGCACAAATTGATGAAGTGGGCTTGAATGGCAAGAAAAGCTGTTCTTAAATGCTAATGTATCCGACATACGCATGTCACTTCTATTTCGGTCTATACATTCATCAAATGTCATGTATCGGATGCACGAACTGAAAGTCAAAAATTTATGCCATTATTAAGAGGCTTCAACAATAGTATATTTCAAACTTTAATGCACCTTTGCATCGATATGTATGCATTAAAACAGTATTATGGTTCTATCCGCGCGCTCATTCACATTCTCCCTAGCCCTGTAGGTTCCTTCGAGCTTGAGGTGATAAATAGACCTTTTTTCAAATCAACTTCTTTTAATGCTGAATAATGTTGGCACTTTTCCTTGGAGTGGAGTCAACCATGTATTGTGGGAGTCACATAACTTTCTAAGTGATTTGCTTGACATAATATGACTACAGAGCTTTGAACTTCCCTGATGACGGTCCATTCCCCAAAAGTTTGATACTATGTGAAGATAATTTGCCGCCATTCTTCATAAGCTTCCTTATAGAGCAAGACACAATGTATAAATCTAAGCCAAAGTATCTATTTCATAAATCGATAATCTGCAATAATTTCAATAAGATATGACAGATATAAACTGACCGCCAGAGAGAGGCCTGATTCAAATTCATCCTGAAAAGAAACTGACCAAACCTAACGAAATGACGTGTTCGCGGACGGCTTTCAGCTCTATCAATAAGCACTTGGTTCTGTGATCGGTGCTCACCGAAGCTCACAACTAGACGAATGACCTAAATGTTGCTTGCATTTTACTTCTTTGATCATCTTGTTAAGTCTACATGAAGTTACATGGACTTACCTCAACTTCACCGGAGCTTATCAATCGGACGTTGTCCAAGGATGCACCAGTAAATGCAGGCCCATGTGTCATAAGACGGAGTGAATGTACATGTTTACCATAAAGTGTATAGACCTGATATGAAAGTTTCACACTAGTTCCAGTAGTCGACCGAACAATAAGATGAAGATCGGAGTTCGTAATTGAGAAAGTTAAAACTTGGAGCTGGCCAGTACCACTGCCAGAATCCACGCCTACACTCAGCGCACTAGGGATTGGCAAACGACGCGGAGTGCGCTGATAGAAGTCAGGAGAGCGGGATGAGGTAGGATTTTTTACTAGCACAAGATCATCTCGTTTTAGAAGACGACAGTCATTAAGGAGCTGAAGGGAAGGATCAGCGGGAGTGGGAGGGTCGGTTGAGGGTGGGCAGACAGTTTGAGACGGTTCCATGAAGCGCACAGCAACTATATTACCATCCATCTTCAATACACGTCCAACGGGTTGGGAGCGACCGTCTTCAAGGAAGATAACGCCTGAAAGACACCATTCCTCCTCTTCAACTACATCAGGAAGAGTTGCAGCTGATGAAGCACTTCGCCCGTTCTGAGACCCACGATTGTGAGCAGCAGCTGCTGCTGCGGCCGTGACGGCTTGAGAGAAGTTGGCTTCTGATGATGGAATATCGCGGAGAGGCGTGGTTGCTTTCTTCCGTTCTGAAATGTGAGCGCAATTCATTTGGCCTTCTATTTGATGCATGTAGGGTATAACAGAAGTATATGTAGCCAACTATAAAAAGCAGGGGTTTCAAAGTTACATTTTGGATATCATGAGCAAGTGACCACGGAGCGCATAGCAATGTTGACTAGGGCCACTTTAAAGGATTGTGTCTTAGCATTACCATCATTCCGAAAATGAATTTCATGAGCAAAGCATGTGTAAATAATCACAACTGTCAAACCGAACTACAACGCTTAGAAAAATTTTCCCTACTCGTGCTGCATTAATGAAAACAGTTATTAATCACGTTTGAAAAGTGAGAAGTGTCAATTGTACAATTGTTTTATATACTTTTCAAGCTGATGATTGACACATAGATGCATGACACAAATATTGAGAAAATGGACGCTGACACTGTCTTCCCGACCGCAACTAGACTGATCAGGACATGAACAGAAATCAGCAAGATCACTAACCAAGTGCTCTATCCACACGGCCAGATAGGTTTCGTGGTAACTTCAGCTGCTAACCTAGATAACAAACGAGCAAACACAGAAGAGAAATTTCCCAAGACATAATTGTTGTTACTGTTCTGTGATTTTATGGTTCAGTTGGAAATTATGACCTGAACTCGTGATATTACTTTTGGATGCATTTTGTAGTTGAACCTACTGTACGTGCATAAATCAGTAAATATAAAACTAACCGAGTCACCTACGTAAAGAATCCTACCGTCCCATTAAAGTGCTCTTTTGTTATATTTTTCTGCATCGTTTTGCCTTTTATTTAATTAGAAACTCACCATTAGGAAAAAGGCTCTCATAGAAAGCAAGCTTTTTTTTAATACTTTGCATTTATGAAAGAAAGAATAACATCTTAGCACTATTGATTTGTTGGATTGATACCAAATTGAGAACTCACTTAGCGAACCTGGGCTGATTAGAATAGGTCCACTCTGGTCGGAGCAGGTTGAGGACGCAGGGGAGGGAGGAGGAGGCATGTCGATTTTGTCTGCTTCAGACGATGATCCTGCAGGGATAGACGCGGGTCCGGAGTTCGCATTGGAAGCTGTGACATCATTCCCTGGCGGTTCCACGGCAGTCACATCTCTCCAACCAACATTTTGCCAACTGGAACTCGCAGTTCCATCCGTTTCCATCTTCTCATTGCAATCCATGGGTGGTGCTGGGGAAAACTGACCGGGGTTGACAGGTGGCGGATTGGCTTGCGGAGGATTCACCACAGGAGCAATGTTTGAAGCTTTCTTCTCTCTCTCAGTGGCTAGTGTGACAGCGTTTTTTATTCGGAAACGGCAAATGGCGCTCATGTTCCAAGCATCTTCTAACAGAACTCCCACCTTAGGTACTCCATCCACGATTGTAAAGCCTGCCATGGAATAACGTACATATTAGAAATGCGTTGACTTTTCAGAATTTTGCAGTTTTCAGTGAATGTTTTTTATGGACGTTATTGACACTAAACCGCCGTATATTCAATAATCATCAGTCTATACAGAGACTAATATTAATATTCTTTAATTGCACTCAATTTCATTTCGGAGTAAGATTCCATTATCTAAGCAAGAATAAAATTGCAATACATGCTAGGGGTGTTCAGCAAGCTCTGCGATGTGTGAAATACAATACATCTACAAAAGAACCAAACATCACATTTTCTTAAAGTAATCTCCAGAATAGTTTATGCAGAGCTTCATTCACCGCCAATAACTTTGGAAGCAGTCATGCCAATCAGAAGGCATACTCTCATTAGCCTCGTTGACTTTAACCGCAGCTGCCGCGCCCCCGCAACTTTTCCTTTGCATGCTCTTCTCTTTTCAGTCGGAAACACGAAGTCGCAAGACTTGGGGTCAGGAGAATATGGTGTGGGTGTTCGACCATTTCGATCGAGTTCCCCATCAGAAAATTATTTTCACTTTCACCAGGTGAGCTGGGGGTGTGGGGGTCTTGTTGAATGAGACGACACTGATGTGTCTTTCGACGTTGCCGAGGAATGAAATTCTAGCACTTCGATCTCCGCGGTATTTTTTGAGAAAGGACGCCACCCATCGAGATCCATTGCGCACCTTGTCTCTTGCTCTCTGGTTCGAACTAGTAGACCCAAATTCGTCCCGTGACTATCTCTTGATAATTCAGTTGAACGGCCTTCATTAAAGTAGCGAAACATGTAGCGGCAACAACATACGCGAGCGTCTTCTGTTCAGGTTAATGAGGACAAGCTGAAACCTTGTACAAGCCTAACCTAACGTGCAGGTGACTATGATTCGCTAAAGTGATTGTCACTCGATATGATTGACCGTAAATATATCTAACTTGCATGAATTGCCAACAGCATCTAAATGGTCTATCATTGTGTGATATTTGCTCTAGAATTTTTTTGCACTTCATGCAGGGTGTCCGCGCAAATTTGAATGAAAATTTCCAGAGTTTTCCAGGATTTCCAGGGTAAAATTTCATTTTCCAGGTTAAATTCATTTTCCAGGTTTTCCAGGGGGCGCGGACACCCTGTTCATGTCGCATAAACTTGCTGAACACCCTTCGTATAATCGAGAAACTGTTACTTACTTCACTTAAATACAGCTGATCTCTATAAAATAGAGCAATTATATAAATCGGGGAAATTAAGAAATTCAGAATGCTGATTCTCTTTATGGGTTGCCGAAAATATTGGCACCACTTTTGTATTTGTGACTCGTACATCTTCAACAGGCCTACGTATACAACAATGTACAGAGTGATTCACGGTAACAGCTAATTTTAACCACTTCCAAATTTATTCAAATGGAAAACAACCAAAACAATTCAGATGTAACCAAATTTAATGCCATTACATTCATTTCACCTCAAAATAGCTGATTCAATTGAACATTTTTGTTACTTTCATTTAAAACAATTATTCATTTTAGTAACAACTATAATCTTATCATGTTCAATTATTGGACCAAATGCTTCAACATCTCAAGTTCTAGGCAAAAGCAAACTTATTAATAATTGAACACTCTTTTGATTAAATTTAACCAAAACCATGGATGCTATTAAATCGCAACTATAGCAGATACAAAAATGAGCGATAAGATCAGTATCATAACTCACCAATGGCCCCTGCATGGAAAACCGGCGCGTTTTTCATTGACACATAAGCCCCTGGAACCAGAAAACTACCTGTGGTCGTATTATTAGTTTGATTTGCTCGCGATCCACTGCGAGACCCTACTGTCTGAGAGTAGGTTCTTGATGAATTTGAATTTGAAGACGCTGTGCCTGTTGCTTTGTGTCGAGCTTTGTCAAACACCTTGCGCCTCGAATCTCCTGGCAGAACGCCCCTACAAAATAAATACAGTTAACGAGAGGTAAATGATCAACCTATGCATATATTTTCCAATTTCAGAGCGACAATGTCGGACTCGAGTTCAACATTCGCCGTCGCATTTCGGCTGAACTCGAATTAAGAGTGATGATTTGGAGTCTGACAATTCTCGAGAACTTTCTTTTGATCACTTATTTACGTGAGTTAAAATTCAATCTTTATGATCATCATTTCAACCAAGAGCACAAAAATGTTAGTGAATATTATTCCAATATTTGGAGCACGAAAATGCTCGGTTTAGATAAATGGGCTACTTGACTTTTTCTCAAATAATTAATTTCAATAATTTGATTGCTCTGAGTGGAGCGATACCAAAAACAAATATAGTAAAGGGAGTACACCCATGCAATTAATTGTAATAGATTCATTTCATATGAAATCGTCAAGACACGTCATCTCAGACTTTGTTCATATTTGCTTTATAGACAGCGTTTGTCTCATTGGAAGAAATCCGGATTTGTTTGCTCCGATTCGACTAAGTTCCTGTATTAGAGGGCCTCAAAATGACCTAAGTCGCTTTGTGTGGACGAGATTTTCCCTAGAAACCGTCCATAGAAAAGACTTAAATGAGTATAATTTTGCTTCTTCTAAAGCTAGCCCTATGTTCCCACTCGCATTTCTAAAAAAAATTCGAACACTACTCTAAATCGCAATTTCTATCGTCACATATCATGCATCGAGTGCCTATCCTAGAATAAAGTGCCTAATTTTAAGCTATTAAGCTCAATTTTAACACCTAATTGTATCTGCGCCAATTGAAAGTATATCTGAATCGGAACCGCCAGCTACAACATATTGTAGAATGCTGTGCAATGTTCGTTTTGAATTGAGCACCGAACTAACAAGCGAACATTTAAACAAAACCACACTTATATGCATGTAGGTAATCCAAAATACAGTGCGAAAAATTTTACTTATTGACCTAGTGAAATTTCTATCGACAGAAGTTTTCAAAAAAGAAAATTCAATTATCTACCATGTCTAATATTTCTTACATGGCACATCACACCACGAAAGCACTACCACTGTATTCACTGTTTTATCTAAAGCATCAATAGGCCTATAAAGCTTTTGTAACTTTGCATTCACAAAATTTGTATATTCCATACAAAGCATGTTGTATTTGAGCCTGTTGCTAAATTGATTATTGACTTTCATTTTTCGAAGAGCCATGACAGCCATGTATGAATATTGCAAGAATATCTGGCAAATCTTAGTAAAAAATGGTTGCACAGCTATTCCCTGGTACTTCAAGATCAATTTGATGAAATATCCAGAGCGTGTCTCTTTAAGACGGATTTGGAAATCAGGCTTTCCATTTTTTCTTCAAAACTTGCAATTATTAAAATCTTCAATTTCTTCATCGAACTTCACTGTGGATTACTATAATTCTTCCATCAGCAATCACAATTTGTTTTTTCATATTTTCATATTCCTATGACCATATCGGTCTTTTCTGATGTCTTCGAAAGTGAAGTATTTTTGGATTGTTCAATTTTGAAGCCACGACCTTCTGAACTGCAGCTACATCAACTTCCATCTGTTAAATTTCGTATCAACGGATGTACAAGACAAACTGTAAAATAACACTTGAAAGCGCGATTTGTGTGTTCTAATTAAAATTCCCTTGAATTTGACCGGTAACACCGGTAAGGATGAAGGTAGCGGCAGTCGGATGTCTTGTAGAAAGGCATGAAAATAAGGTTAGAGATGTGGGCAATGAGGCAAGGCACAGTGAAATGGAGATCATACATCGTTTGGAACACAAAACATTCGTAGAATTCACACATGCATTTGTCACAATTTTCGATTGACCACTTAAAAAAAGATGCTACTTGTTATATCAAAATTCAACTATTTGCAAGTTTTGGACTGAACAATAGGCAAAATTTATCCGTGCTTTATATACTCACTGACATAAATAATGAAACCAACTATCATTGACTTGAATGGAAGTTTGTTTCATTTTTTCTATGGTTTGAGATGATATCTCGCTTTCTATGTATCACCATTGAACTCCATATGATAAGGGAAATGATATAGGACCATCAAATTTCAAAATTTGATATTGATCACGGTAGCAGCTAGAAGTTGAACAGAATCACCACCTACTGCTGACCAGATTTGACTTATGAAATGGCGCACGATAACTTTACCAGAGGAATGGCAATTGGGATGATGCGTTGTGGGCAAAGTTCTACAACTGTTGCGAAAGAATTGAAAATTTCAAGGGTCGTTGTATGGAGGTGATGGTGTCGTTGGTAAGCAGAAGGAAATGTGGAAAAGAAGAACGGATCAGGAAGACCAAGGGATCAACCAAGCGGACAGATGCACGCTTAGTTTTAGCTGCTAACAGAAACAGATTTGTGTCCGTCCCGAAGCTAATTGTGTACTGGAAGGTTGCTGGGAACGTTGCCTGTAGCGTTCGAACTGCATATCGAAGATTGCGAGAAGCTGGTATACAGACTCGACGACCCGCCGTGAGAATTCCGCTGAGCCTGGAACATCGAAGGAGACGAGTGACGTGGTGTCAAGGTCATCAGTCGTGGAGTGACAGTCAGTGGGAACGTGTGCTCTGGACTGATGAATCGAGGTTTACTCTCGATTTCAACGATGGTCGGATCCGTGTTCATCGCTTGCCAAGTGAACGATTTGCTCCATGTTGCGTCAAAGAACACGACCGGTACGGCGGCGGTAGTGTCATGGTTTGGGCCGGTATCTGGCACAATGGAAAAACACCAGCAATCGTAGTGAAAGGAACATTGACAGGACAGCGATATGCCGACGAGATCGTGGCACCGGTCGCGGTTCCAGCAGTGACATCGAATCAATTGATTTTTCAGGATGACAACGCAAGGCCCCATCGCGCTTCAGTGGTCTCTAACAGGATAGCAAGCAGTGGAATCCCAACCTTGGAATGGCCCTCACGTTCTCCCGACCTCTCCCCCATCGAGCACTGCTGGGATGAACTTGGTCGCAGAGTGAGGGAGAGGTACAACCACCCATCAGTGTCTTTGAAGATGTTGGCCGACAGACTGATCGAGCAGTGGAACCTCTTAGACCTGGCATTCATCCAGCGACTGTGCTCATCCATGCCCTCACGCATCGATGGCTGTTTGGATGCTCGCGGTGGTCACACCCGTTTCTAACTTATGTTGATAAAATCATGAGTATCAAATTAAATGTTTTTGAGTAAAGCATTCGAGTTCTCCTTTTATAAACAACAAACAAACGTATAGTACAACCAAGTTTAAGTCATAAGTATTCATATCAGGACTTGTTTGATTCTTTTTGTCACTGAGTATATGTCTTAAAAGCACCAAACTTTCAAGATCCACAACAAGCAGTGGATACATGGTGCGAAAATCGATGTAGTCTTATTCTCGCATAATGACTATCGCCTACGTTGCAATAATTTCCAGAAGAAAAAGTTGAGACTTTCCTCCGTTTTTCAGAAGGAAAAGTTCAGAAATTCGAGCATTTTCTGAAGACTAAGTTCGGGCATTTTTCTGAAGTGGCATTCGGGCGTGAGTAGGATCACTGCTAGCCCCACCAAATTTTGTACACATATTCAGCTTTAGTACCCCACACAATCAATCTAACATTTGTGCTGTTTGTGAAATAGATATCGGCACTCCAAGTTGGTGACTTTCCAAAAATTGCGAAAATCGCAAACTTTGAGGTTGAATACCCAAAAAAGCTAGACACGTGATTGCTCCATAGCGGCGCTACCTAAAATAATATTAGAAGGGGAGAACAACCTCAAATTAATTGTAAGCTACCAATATAGGTGGCAATCGGAATTCCGGTGAAATTACATCCCAGTAGTCGTTTAAAATATAACATGCTACTCACCACCAATACACGAGCCCGCTGCTGGTATTTGCGACTGTGACCAGTGATGCCACGCGGATGCCCACTATTCTGTCTCCTGTGGCGATTTCTGATTCAAATGATGAAACCGGATGCTCTAATCGACTTGACAAAGGGGCAACAATTTCGTCCAACCAGGTTGCAACTTGACCAGATTCAGTAAGTAAAGATGCTCGTATCAAACAGCATGAAAGTGACTGGATGCGCTCTCTCTCCACACCGAGCCACGGAGCACGAGGATGTCGCGGCAGACGAGTGTGAGGTGCATCCTGAAAACTACTAGATCCAACAAAAGGTTCCGAGTCGTTCCATCGCCACTGATGCAGCTGACCAGATATGGAAACAGCCACTAATTCAGAGTACAAGGCCCCAATCGTACTGAAGGTAGGGCATGTACCATCCTTCTCCAGCCAGAACTGAAGCTCCTCTCCAAATTGAATCGCAGAGCTGGCTGGAGACTCTTGAACAGAATCTGACGCTGTGCCCCCACCACTTGTTCGTTCCTTAGAACGCCCAACTGGTTCTCTTGATTCATCTGCCAAAGGTGAAGATTCGCTTCCTAGCATCCGCATCGCTGATATTTCCAGGCGACGACGCTTGCTACCGCGAATGGTTCTACCCCCGTCACCATCTGAAAATATGAAGAAGATAATAGAGACCCTGAACTTCAAACAGACTGAATTCATGGGGTAAATGACAATTTAATCTACATCACAGGAGCCACGGTAGGGTACGGTGCCTAGCTCCTCCAATTGAAATATTTGAAAATTCAGATAATAACTTAGTGCCCTATGTCACGCGGATCTGCATACAAATCCGACCGAATTTTTACTTTTCCCGTAAGACTGGTCAGATATTTATGTAAGCTCCGATATGATGTTAAAATTCCTTTAAAAGTATCAAAATCATTTGCTTCTTATTAAGATAATTTTTTAAAATTATTCAAATTCGCAACTATACAGCAGAGTGATATTTTTGACAAGGACTTAATAGTACAGAATTTCGGAAGTATCTTTCTCTTCTTAGACAATAAAAATTAAACATTAAGCTGAATTGTTGAAAATAATTCACCAGCTGAGTTTCACTCTAAATAGATTTATTTCATGTTTTATAATTAAGTTTTATAATTAATAATTCGGTTGTAATGTCCATGTATCGGAGTTCAAGAACGCAAATCGTGACAAAGTTTGGTCTGTCGGAGGAACTGGACGTCGGCATGGGAGTACACCAAGGGTCAGCGCTTAGCCCCTTGCTGTTCATTACAGTGATGGAGGAAGCGTCCAAAGATTGTCGAGGATCCGGCCCATGGGAGTTGCTGTACGCCGATGATCTGGTTTTAACAGCTGCCTCCAAGCAAGAAGCCATTGATATGTTTTCAAGATGGAAGGATGGTTTAGAGGGGCGTGGCTTGAAGATCAACGGGGCGAAGTCCAAGGTCATGGTAACTGGGAAGAGCAAAGAACGCACCAAGTCTGGAAAGTGGCCGTGCAGTTGTTGTGGCAGGGGAGTCGCAGCAAACTCGATCTTTTGTGTTTCCTGCAAATTGTGGTGTCACAAAAAGTGCTCCCGATTGCGATCATTTCAAGGAATAACAGGCTTCCGATGTCCGAAGTGCGCGGATGTTCCCAACTCGCCTGAGGATGATTCACTTAATGTGAATGGGATCGTCCTACAAGAGGTCCAAGATTTTTGTTACCTCGGAGATGTCGTGGACTCAGAGGCAAGCGCAGAAGGAGCGGTTCGGACTCGCATCGCGGCTTCATGGACGAAATGGAGAGAATTGGCCAGTCTTCTTACCAACAAAGGCATCCCATTGAAGTGTAGAGCCCATGTGTATGAGATGTGTGTAAGATCAGTTCTCATCTACGGCGCAGAAACGTGGCCCCTCAGCCTAAGGCTGGATGAACTTCTGAGAAGTACTGACAGACGAATGCTGAGGTATATGGCAAAGGTCAGGTTGAAAGACAAAGTTACAAGCGAAGAAGTAGCGAGACGCTGTGGTTTACCCGAACTTCCAGTCCGCCTGCGGCAAAGACGTCTGCGCTGGTTTGGCCACGTAAGAAGAGCCAATGGTGACGTCATTAACGAAGTCTACAACTTGTCAGTCGATGGTTGCCGTCCACCTGGTAGATCTAAGAAGACTTGGCAAGCCTGTATCCATGAAGATCTGGAGACTCTGGAGGTGTCGGAAGACATTGCTCTAGATCGTTCGAGATGGAAACGGGTCATCGCATCTACGTCCAGCCCCGGAACCGGGAAGAAGAGACGCAAAACGAGGAAGTAAGTAAGTTCTATAATTAATACTGAGAAAGAAGCGTTTAGGAAATTCTCAAAGAAGCATCTCGGCGATCGGTCAATTACATGAATGATGGTTACTCAAGATAACTGAAAAGTGAAAAGTCTATGTAGACGCTTTTGACAATCGCACAGCTGATGTATATATTTTATCTATTAAAAATATTCCATCGCATGTAGTTTCTAAAATCACATTGCATGTATCTAAATAGCCGACCGACAAAATTGAAACGAAAAACTACCGCATCGCAGCTAAGAAATCCTCTCATCATATTAAAGAAGCATTTAAGTGTCATTCAATAACCCACAAAAGTTGAAAGTACTTAATTTTTTTTTAAACGTGCTAAACCTGTCCCCAATCTATCACTAAAAGCGTTACCTACCTGGATCATCGATGTTTGGAGCAGCCGTAATGCGACCCCATCGAGCTCTACCACTTCCACCACTACTTCCCGAATGCGGTCCAGCATAAGAAAACAAATCATCCGCAATAGGCAATCCACCACTACCACCCCCACCACCACCTGACGCTTCTTGCTCGGCTCCACTCGCCATCAGATAACTGCTTTCTGCTGCACGCTCTGCTGACTCTATGTAAGGTACAAGATCATCAGGAATATCATCCTCCCATTCATCAAGATTTCCGCCCCCTCCTGATCCTCCAGAACCTCCAATCGCCTGTTCTTCTCCTCCTTCATCATCACGAGACAATAGGTTATTTACTGCCATGTTGACATCCAAACTCGTTCGCTGCAGCTCACGGATGATTACCTGTCGCGATTTACCCTAAAATTCAGAAAAGAAATGCTTTGCAAAAGACCGGCAACGAACAACTTCAAAATACGACATACCTGTAGAACTGCCTGTGCTTGTTGTACCAGCTCCTCTGGAACTTCGGATGCGGGTACCATTGGCGACCTTGAAGGTGGAATCAAGAGTCCACGCCTCAAGTCACGCATCAACCCTCGACCCCGTGTGCTAGTAAAGAACGAATGACTCAAAAACCGGCTACTGCGCATGTCGCGTGCAGTAGATACAGAAGACTGATTGCTAGCGCCTGAGCCTGGAATGAAACTGGCATTCGTCAATTGGATGCTATGATTATAGAAGTGCTTATAACCTACCGCTAATATTCCCGCTACTAGCTGCTGCATTGCCACTACCCCCACTGCTGTTGCTATCAGGGGGATTGTTTCTTCGTCGAGCATCCCTTTTACGACTTGATGTTGTTGAACCAGATGTGGTTGTTGTAGCAGCAGATAGTTTCTCTGGATGAATGGTAAACGAAATTCTGCAGACTCGCCCATCGGATAACAAAAATGCGATGTGATTTGGCCCGATAGCAACATCCACTACATGATAATTTCTCAGAGCCAAAAGTGCAGCGGGTAATTGAATGCCACTCCGACTTATACGTTCCGATATGGATTTAAGGCTGAAAAATAAATTTTGGTTTCATGAAGGTATTTGATATGATTAAGTGACAAGTCAACATTCCAGACATAAATTCGCTCCTCAGTCGTTTCAATTGTATAATAATAGTAGTTAATAGCGTACATCAGCAAAAATTGAAAATCAGGTTAATAAGACTGCATTTAAGACATTCAAAAATACATGAGCTATGGTGATTTACAGACGGGAGTAGAGAGAATTCTTCTTATTTATACTGTTGTTTCTCGTTGTAGAGAGATGTGCAAAATGGAACAAAGGTTCTATCATAGCTTCTCTAAAGCAGCTCAAGGCTCTCTTATTATTATTACAATTTGTACAATGCCTACGTGTGCTATCTAATTTATGATTCATTACACCATGAATATTTTCGTTTTGTACTAACACACTTTCTCCTGGAGAAATTTCATGGCAATTCGAACATTCATTGCTGAACAACCGCACATTATGTCGCAGGACGACGGACCAGTGGGCGTAACGCACGCTTATCGAATAGACGGAAAATTAGTAGTAGGGAAAAGTGGGTGCGGAGAGCTATCAATGATGTTAATTACACATAGATAACTCGAGTAGGGTTTGTTAAATCACCTTTTGCAACGTTTCCGGAACTTCATTTCCAGGAAAACATGGCAGTATGTACATCATGGTCATGTAAAGAAAACCAGTGGTAAAGAATAGGAAGAACTATGTATTAAAAACGCAAATGCGAAGTCTTATCCTTAGTCACGATACCTAACAGTGTAACCTTCCAGAACTATCTTGTAGGCCTATGTAACGAGATGTAATTCATGAGAGACATAGCACAGCAGACAAAAACATTCAAATTCTAATTAGCATGTTAACATGCCACGACTTAATCACTAGCTTTAGGTAGGCTATGTTAATCGTAGTGATGCAACAGGCCTACTCCTACATTACAATTCAATCAACACAACATTGGCTCATTATTTGGCATAGGCCTACCACATATTCAAATAGAACAAATGTGAAAGTTAAGAATGAATAAATAATTAAACGGAAGTAATTTCCATGACCAACAAAATAAAAAGTTCCTGAGCCTGCTGAAACCCAACCCCCTACCCCTTTTATTTTATATTGGATATTTTGGCGAATCTCGTGACCCAACAAATTTCGTCCGAAATAGACGGAAATCCGTCTATAGACGGAAAATTACGCTCACTGCGACGGACTTAACAGGTAGAAAAAACATTTATGAACTTCTATGCGAATTTATAAACCCCTGCTCGTTGGTCATTAAAGTTAATTCGATTTTTAATCTTTCATAGTATCCATGTTATAATATCCGATCGGTTGACTATATTATAAAATCTCATTCATTCCAGTAGCTATCTTTGAAAACGTGACCAACGAAACGCATTTTTCCGAAATATAGAATTCTAAAATAATTAGTTCATGATGAAACTTACAAAGATTTTCATATTTTTGTGCGGATTTAACATAAAGCCTAGTTTCAACTTGTCCATATACCACGATGTCAACCAGGAAGTGATCGTGGCTAAAGACCTAGCAAACAAGTCAGTCCTGTCAGTCGCTGATGCAACTGATATCCAAAGATGTTAGAAAAAGCTGCCTTAGACAAAGACCAGAAAGCGCGGCTACCAGCTGGACGCACTAGCAACTTCGCAGAAACTTGCTCAATACACCTCGTCTTGGCACTCTTCATTACTGTTTTTTGAAAATTCACATTTCTCTCAACTGCTTCTGCTGCGCAAACCTGGTTGGAGATAATGGTTTGCCAGCTGCTGAGCGAAATGCGTTTGCGCAAGCAGACACATCACTAATAATTACTTCAGGAACAGAGGAACAAGTCATTCACGACACAGCTGTCGCACGAATTGAACACATCGTTTCAAAGAAAATCATAATGCTTGTCTGAATCTCGAGAGATGTCTTCTGGGAGTTTTTTTGAGAAGCAAACTCAAGGTTTCAAGGGTCGTGGACACTACTACAATCAAACAGTGGTCCTAGCAACTGCCCACAAGCGCTTCAATCTTTACATAAACATAGTACTGTGGGGTCGCTGTTCGAAAAGGTCAATTGTGCTGACAAAGTTTCCTTGACGATCAGGAACAAGGGTTGGAGAACCAAATTGTGCCATGTCATTTACGGTGTAGAAGGCCTCTAGCTCAACGCCAGTAGAATCACAGAAGTTAAACAGTTAGAATTGAGAATGTGAAAATCTCTGACCAAAACAGCTTCTGCAGAGGAATAACTGATAATGACACTTTCAACCGAAAATTAAATAGTAGATTGACATAAGAAGCCACTCTGATCACTAGTTAGATACATGTACAACGTTGCGATGAAGACATGTCAACCATCAATATTAAAATTGAGCCACAAAATCTGGCATTCGGCACAACTGACACCGAATGAAGGCGCTCGAAAAGCAAATTTGAACAACACAAGCACCTACTTTACGACGGATCATGGTAAGAAGGTAAACAAGTCAGTTCAAATGATTTACTGTCTGAGGATCCCGAATCTGCGCTTCCGATATTCATTCTTAAATTTTGTGTCCTGCAGTCTGAAGGAGCGAGTGAACTCAGTCAAGATTGACGCAAAGGCGATGTATATTCTCTCTTCAACTGAAGGAAGACAAGTTCCAAAAATATGGAAAATCAGTTGTATCATTCGAATCCCAAAGTCCACTCCCGTGAGCCCAGATTCAATTCAACCAATTTCACTGCTGTCTGAACCAGCCAAATTATTAGAGAAGGCCATACTAAAAAGCACGAAGAAAAATCTGCTTTCCTAGATCAACGGTGATCAATTCGATTTTCGATCCGGTCTTTCAGCAACATGCGCGATCGTCCGCTTATGTGATGAAGCAACCCGCCTTTTAGAGGGCACTCAGCCTCATCTTTTTTGATATTTCGAATGCGTTCGATGTAATTTCTCATCACAAGATCACAAAGAGACTCCTGAATTACAACGATGTAAGTGGAGCTAAAATTCCTATGGGATTAGATTTATGGCTATGTTCGTTCCCGTCATAAAGACAACAACATATACGCATTCTTGTGGCAATACCAGCAAACCTGTGGCAATTTCAAGCGGTGCTCCTCTGGGATCATTGATTGGACCCTTGCTGCTCTTGATTTATGTCAATGACCTGTGCTCTCATAATGACAATACTTTGATCAAATATGCGGATGATACCATTGCTGTAGTTCCCACATTCACAAAGCTTGACGATACAGGCAAAGCTATTGAAAACGCACAGAGCTGGTGTATGCACAGGGATGTGACTCAATGTCGGTAAAACTAGGTACATGATAATCAAGCGTCTCAATCCAGAAGAGTTGGCACTGTCCACAATTCAACTTTCTTCTTCGATGAAATACCGTGGAGTCAATAATAGCTCACATGGTAGGATCATTTCGAAAGAGTTGTCAAGACGTGTATTTCTTTAACGTTCTGTGAAATTTTATATAACTAATCATCATATAATGCTACTGCATTATGCTTGCATTCGGAGTGTCATCGAATATGCCTCTACGGCATTTTGCGGAGCAAACAAAAGTGAATTGAGGAGCATCGAACGCATTTAGAATAGGTGCCACTTAATTATTTGAGGAGACAGAAACTGTGACTGCAATCGTTTTCCGGACTTATACCATCGTTTTCATAGGGCCGCAGCAAGACTTTTCCTGCACATGATGAATCCTGCTCACACATTACACTACTTGATACCTGAAAGATTGCCCTCAGGCAGGATAACTTTCTAACACCAGTAATGATATTCTGATTTTCAATCTTGAAATATAAATTTTATTATTATATTAAAAAACTGCTTTCGACCACTATGGATGGGTGGTCGCCACAACCGCCGACAGCAGCTGAGCAACAAGCCAAACTGGGAAATTCACTCTTTTTAAGCAAACTAAGGGCAGAATAAAGCCACCGACTTCCAAAATATCATTAAGGGTTGTGAAGCCACATTTCAAATAGGAAGTTATGGTGTACAGGCAGAGCCGACTTGATGAACCATTATTGTGTTCTTACGTGAAACTATGCTACACGTCGCTTCCGTCACTCAATGTTAAAGGCGAAGCTCCTGAGCGACGCAAAGGTGCAGAACCCGGGAAGAATTAGGACAACATGGAATTCAATCCTCCTACATACGTTAGGAATGGAGAAACTTCCAAAAAGCAGGTGCGGAAAGTGATCTTTTTTATGATCGACGCAGATCTCCCGCTCAAACAAAAATCCAGATAAAGGAACTTTCCAAAAAAAGGGAAAAAGAAATCGTCATTTAATCGAGAGAATTAATTCTCCAAAAATGAAAGCGGGGATAAAAAACGTAGAGGATTTAACGATGAGGCTTTTTGCTGCCTAAGTCTCATACTGTCCATAATGCAGATAAAATAAATTTGAAGAAATTGCCAAAATATAGGAAAAGGTGGGTAAAAGAAGAAGTCGATTATTTTTAATGGGTCATTCCACAAAAAAACGACATATGGCCTATGGCGAAGGGTCTCAGATTTTCTTCAAACTTTAACAGCTGATTGTTCTTGGTAGGAAACCGACAGAAATCAAATATTTCCGTCTAACTCGTCATACTTTCCGAGCTACAGACTTCTGAAGAAGACTATGCTCGACAAAAACAATCTTCTGTCTTCAATTTTTAAAAATTTCCGTACTTTTGAAGACCTACATCTCAAGGACTAAGTAAGCTATCGTCATAATGTCCTAGATGTGTATCATACTAGTGTAGGTAAGTATGCATATCAATTTTCAGCCCGACATCATCATTCAATCGTGAGATACCACAGAATTAAATTCATCTGCGCGCGCTTCGGTTTCCTAGAAAGGAAGAATTGTATGTAACCTTAATATTGAAATGGCACATCACCGAATTAGACAACTTGCTCCTTCTCGAATGGATAATTCGTGTATCGCTTGCTATTGGAAATGGCAAACAATAAGCTGTCAGCAGATGACAGTAGAGCCAGTGAGAGATGCGTGCGTGCTGTGATATCACGTCGCACACACCAAAACTCACATCCCTGTCTTGGCTTCGATTCAATGTATACACTATACAGTGAGCAATGCCGAGGAGAGGATGTGAAATCATCAAGTGAACTAATTTTCGTACGCCTGCTACTTTTTTTAATAATGATCGGAAGGGCCAACATTATGGAGAAAACTGGTGGGCAATGATCTGAATTCTTCGAATCTGAAGGAATTTTGGCAATCGAAGCACTTTGCTGGAACTCACATTAATCCGCAAGCGACGCACGACTTTTTTTCCTATCTCTGTAAAGTATTAGGAATTCCTTTTTGCCCACTTAATAAGTTCCTCGATGTGCCGTCAATTTCGAATTAATCACACTTCTAGCAAACCGAAGCAGATAAACAAAATATCTAATTCTGTGTGAGATACAGCTTCTTCTCAAAATTGACTAAGATTTTAGGCCACTTTTTTATATTCAAAACTAGCTCAATTACATGGGCAAAATTCTTCCTGAAGATGTACTCCAAACTCGATGATTTTTTCACTATGCGTTATTTATAATAACTGATAAGAGCTAGCACCAATAGAACGTTTCTACTGCAAGTCGTTGTCGAACTGAAAGTCGACGGAATTTGATTTTTTTTGAAAAATAGCATAAATGGCCATTTTTGATGATCATTTCCCGTTGACTGACTACTCCGATTTACGTGAAAGTTTTTGTCGACCACACTATGAAGCTGATAATTAACATACTCAAAGCTGAACGTGCGCTTCGGTTTCGTTGAGGAGCTAGAGCACTTTGAATTATCACTTATTTTTTCATATTCTTCTCTTAAAAGTTTATAAGTATTATTATATGTCCAAATTGGGACTATTATTTTTACCAGTCTGTACTCAGATTCACTGCAACTTTGTTTGTTTCCAATTTTATTGCAGATAAACCATTTTGACGACATTAGACATCGTCTACATTGTGGTATCACAGAGTGGCAGGCTCTTGCGTTATCTCTCCAGTCTGTAGAAATAAATATAAATGCATTTATGAATCAATAAGCTATATTATCCACAGCTCAATACGGTCTCCATGAACTCCATTCACTTACGGAGTCTTTTCGCATAGTTTTTGCAAGGCAAAAGCTATATAGTTTTTGCAAAAGTTGCAAGGCATCCTTGTCCGATTAATTGAATGCTTCCCTGATTTTATCCTTCGAATCATCCATTGAAGTTTTGCTTCATAAGCCCTACTTTTGGTTGCTCTCCAAAGAAAAATAATCACTCGGACGTACGATTGAACTTCTGGACAGCCACCTCAGGGAGTTTGGTCCGTACCCTATCCAACCACGAGGAAATGTTTGTTCGAGGAAGGATCTTGCATCCTTGCTCCAAAGCGGAGGCTCAAAAAATTTGCTTTTGGCGAAGGTGTGGAGCAGCGAAGACTTTTAACATGCCACTGATCAAACTTTCAAATGTGTTGTTCGGTCAACTTCAGAAACGAATTTTATCTCTGAAAATTAAAGTGTTCAATCACTGCGATGATTTCCTGACACTTTCCACTTATCTACTCGCTAGTTTTCCAGTAATTTCATGTCAAAGATGCAAGATGACGACATCGCTGCCAATTCACGCTTTCTGTGTATCTGAGAGACAGAACGGCGCTCACGAGACAGGAGGTTCGCTGTGGTTGGCTGGTATGATGAACCTGCAGCATGCAAGCTGACAAATCTCTGTGAATCTCTAAATGGACCAAATCTCTAAATGGTACAAACAAAAGCTATTAGATTATTCTTGAAGAGAATATATCGAATGGTCATAAAATGAAATATTTGTGGTCAAGATGAAACACATTCACTCCTACGGAAGGCAAAAAGCGACAACAGATTGCACTATGAGACTGAGTTCGCTGTTTATTAGCTGCCAGATTCTACAATGTTCAGTTACTACAAGCATCAGAAGCATGCGATAACTACACGAGAGATGCCGTTGCTGAAATCGAATACTAAAAGTTATTTTGATTTGGAGAATCAATAGTTAGACTATCTAGAGCAGCTGACTTATCTGATTTAGCTCTCTTCACTTTCTAGTCATGCATCACATGGCAACAATCAAATAATAAAGGCTGTCTGATTTTGAACTGTTCCTTCAACATGGTGTATCTTAGATTATCTACTTTATCTATTCCTTTAAAATGTTCATACAACACTGTGACTCGTCAGTTTAAAATGAGCACGTCCGATTCTATTACACGGCATTTTTTCAGTCTTTCTGAAAGGTGCAGAAGGCAAGCTCTTTGGGATCGCCTGTTTTGTTTGTACACTTGTAGGCTATTGGCAGCATCGGTCAATTTTGGCGATTTTGTACATGTTCAGAGAACATAAACAAATGGCTTCCTTTTCATTCCTTCCCGTGAGTTGATCGTCCTATGCATAGCTGATTCGTCACGAAACATGCTAGCAGTGGTGTATCAGATCATTGGCAGATATGACGTAATAATGTCTCCAGTCATAAGTTAATGATTGGGGTTAAGTGAGACATCAGATGCTCGTCTAAGTTAGCAAGATTGACTAGGCATACAATGAAGTAGCCATTGAGACAAGGTTGAATATTTGGCCGACCTTCACCTTTAAGGAATGTTCTTGCCGCGCCTCCTTATTGACGTGATAGCCCTTGCCTTTTACATTACGCTTTGAATTTTATTACTTTTTTAGATCTTTTGAATGAATGTAGATGTCCACATGTTCAGCAAGTAATGACATTGATACTACATTTGAAATTTCGAATTGTTGGAAATTGTTAAGTCATTGCAATTTGCGTCATTACTGAGACAACATGGCATTTGACACAGAACGAAAAGCTATGATCGCCGTATGATATACGAATGTCCAAGTACTATTATTATACGTCAGCAGTCAGAAAATCTCACCCATTCGTGAAGAACTGAAAACCACAACCTGACAAAAACGGTAAAATGCGCCAAGAATCTCCGTTCTGTGGACAACATCTTTCTTCCAAGACACAGCCCACAAATAACAGCAGGTTATGAAAACACTGTGCCTGTGAGGTTTTTTAATAATCGTCCACATGCATCGACACGGACCACGTCGACTGAACATGTTGTTAGTCAAAATTCTCTTCTCAGAGTAAGCATGCCTAGAGCATGTGACCACTATCAGTTCGTTCAAGATTTCAGTGAAGAGGACATGTTTGCTATGTGTTGGAACTTTTGGGAAGCGTTCCTGATCTGTTCAACTTCATTCAACCGACGAAGCACAAATGTAGCTACTGGTGAGACAGTCAACTCCCATGGCATCAAGCAAGAGCTATCTCTTCACTGTCCGAAGGTCGTTGTTTTGGATTGAATATGGAGAGGTGATGTTATCGGTCCCTTCTTTTTTCAAGGCAACGTCAATTATGATAATTATCGCGACATGTTAAAAGTTTTCGCTGCTACACACCTTCGCTAAAAGCAAATTTTTTGAGCCTCCGCTTTGGAGCAAGGATGCAAGATCCTTCCTCGACCAAACATTTCCTCGTGGTTGGATAGGGTACGGACCAAACTCCCTGAGGTGGCTGTCCAGAAGTTCAATCGTACGTCCGAGTGATCATTTTTCTTTGGAGAGCAACCAAAAGTAGGGCTCATGAAGCAAAACTTCAATGGATGATTCGAAGGATAAAATCAGGGAAGCATTCAATTAATCGGACAAGGATGCCTTGCAACTTTTTCTAGAAAACTATGCGAAAAGACTCCGTAAGTGAATGGAGTTCATGGATACCGTGTTGAGCTGTGGATAATATAGCTTATTGATTCATAAATGCATTTATATTTATTTCTACAGACTGGAGAGATTACGCAAGAGCCTGCCACTCTGTGATATCACAATGTAGACGATGTCTAATGTCGTCAAAATGGTTTATCTGCAATAAAATTGGAAACAAACAAAGTTGCAGTGAATCTGAGTACAGACTGGTAAAAATAATAGTCCCAATTCGGACATATAATAGATAATACTTATGAACTTCTAAGAGAAGAATATGAAAAAATAAGTGATAATTCAAAGTGCTCTAGCTCCTAAACGAAACCGAAGCGCACGTTCAGCTTTGAGTATGTTAATTATCAGCTTCATAGTGTGGTTGACAAAAACTTTCACGTAAATCGGAGTAGTCAGTCAACGGGAAATGATCATCAAAAATGGCCATTTTTGCTATTTTTCAAAAAAAAATCATTCCGTCGACTTTCAGTTCGACAACGACTTGCAGTAGAAACTTTCTATTGGTACTAGCTCTTATCAGTTATTATAAATAACGCATAGTGAAAAAATCATCAAGTTTGGAGTACATCTTCAGGAAGAATTTTGCCCATGGAATTGAGCTAGTTTTGAATATAAAAAAGTAGGCCTAAAATTTTAGTCAATTTTGAGAAGAAGCTGTACCTCACGATTGAATGATGATATCGGGCTGAAAATTGATGTGCATACTAACCTACACTGGTATGATACACATCTAGGACATTATGACGATATCTTACTTAGTCCTTGAGATATAGGTCTTCAAAAGTACGGAAATTTTTAAAAATTGAAGACAGAAGATTGTTTTTGTCGAGCATAGTCTTCTTCAGAAGTCTGTAGCTCGGAAAGTATGACGAGTTAGACGGAAATATTTGATTTCTGTCTGTTTCCTACCAAGAACAATCAGCTGTTAAAGTTTGAAGAAAATCTGAGAACCTTGGCCACACACTTTTCCCGAAATCTGTCGTTTTTTGTGGAATGACCCTAATATCAATCGAAATCGAATCGAGCTGATCACCATGACCAGAATCCAGATATAATGAATTGAAGAAATTTCTAAAAATGAGAGTGGAAAAAGGAAGACGATCGAGAAAAGTCTGCGCAGAATCTAGATGTGGTGATTTGTGAAACTGAAGAAAATATGTGGACGACGCAAGCTTTTCAGTGCTATATCACAGCAAGTCTCATGAGCTTAGCTGAAAAAGTGATAGCATCAAAAAAAATGGTGGTCATCAATTAATGTGGTCGGATACCTCAGTAGGTTAATTACTTCGTGTCGAGTCAGAATCTTAGCAATAAAGTGTGCTTAATTTCTTGCTGACAGTGATTCATTAACACATTTCTTGTTTTAGTTCGAACTGCACCCAGCTTTCTCAACAAGAAATGCTCTCAAATGGTAATGACTTGATAACGTGACCTGCTAACAGTAAGATACCCACAGGCAAATTGTTGCCACTGGATGTCAAAATTCACTGTCAGTACCACTGATTCTGATTTTTATACATGCTTCATTTAGCACATTCAAATAACCAACTAAAGAAATTGGCGGCATTTCTTATCTTAAATAGATAAATCTATTAAATATTTAGAATCTCATCAAAGACAAATCGTCTTTTTTAAATCAAAGCTTGAGTGGTGAGGACAAATCTATACACCAAAGGTGTCCATCAGTTAAAGATTAAAGGAAAAGGAGACATGGAAGAAAAGTGTGGATGACACGGGAATATGCCTAAAAACGGAGTCATTGTGTACCAGTAAGTAAAAAGATATATAACTCACAGTTGTATGAATAAGTGCAGAAACAGTGAAAACTAAAACAAGGTGGTAGAAGAGAATAGATAAATAGCCTTCGTTACACTATATAAATATAAATCGTATAAATATATATATCGTATAAAATACCATATAAATCGTACACTTGCGTTCGTAAGGCATACACTTCTGACAAACACGTGATCAATAGTCACTTCCTTTGTACTAATATCTTAAGCCGAATTTAGAGTGGCAGTAGCCGGAGCTGCAGAACGAACGTTAGTGACGCAGCGCATATAACTAATGGGGTCACATGACTCTTGGTCGTACAGCCAAAGTATTTACACTATTGCAGCCATTCTCATACGTCATTTTGAAGAAAGATGAGGTACGTACATGCACCAAAGCTTTACTTTTGTCGATGAGACGTCGTAAGAAAATAGTTAATAAGCGAAGTTGAAGAATATGGTGCAGAAAATTTTTCAACAGCGCGAAAAACAAGGCGACTACAATAATCTAGTGTTGGAACTGTGGCTGAACGAGGATTTGTTTCCGATACATTTGAATGTCAACGCAACCATATGATTTCATATTGAGTCAAGTTGGAGCCGGTCTACCTGAATAAGAAACTCAGTTTCACCTGTCAATTGAATTGGGACTGAAAATGTCTAAGACTATAAGATTTCTCGGGTTAAGTGATTCTCAGGCATTCCAGTCCTACGCATATCGTGTTTCAGTGGCGACTGTCACTCTTGCCATTAGCGCTCTCTTGGAATCAATTTGGAAAAATTTGAGGGAACTTTACCTCCAATACCTACGGAAGAGCAGTGGCGTGATGTTGCCAAGGATTTTAGCAATAGTATTTGGAAATTTCCGAATGGATTTGGTGTTCGTGATGGTAAGCACGTAGCGCTTCAATGCCCGGCGAAATCGGGATCCATGTTCTTCAACTATAAATTCTTCAATAATATAGTGTTGATGGCCCTTTTTGATGTTCTTTATAAATTTATTATGATCACCGTCGGGAGCGATGGACGTGACAACGATAGCTCAATCTTCAGTAGAACGGAATTGTATACGATGCTCAATTCTGCGATGTTGAAAAAGCGATTAATGAAGACGGCGAATCGATGCCATTTGTCGTTATCGCCGATAAGCAATTTCCCCTCATGGAGAATTTAATGCACCCATTTCCTGGGAAACGTTCTGGACTCGATGAATCCATTCTTAACTATAAGCTCAACAGAGCAAGACGAACTATCGAAAATACATTTGGAATCTCGTCATCCAGGTGGCGAATTTTTAGGAAACCCATCATCGCTCCCATCACCGTAGAAAGCAGTGAAAATTGCTTCTCATCAGTCATCCTGTATAATTTTCTTCAAAAAGGCGAACTTTAACGACCGCCAAAGGAACGCAGGTACTGTCCAACCACTTTCTGTGATTGAGTTGATAACATTTCGCAAGAAATCAACCCAGGACAATAGAGAGAAGACAATACATCTGCATTCTCGGATCTGCATCCTCAGGCAGGGAGACAGCGTGAGATAAAGGTGCCTCGTAAATATCGTGATCTTTTCAAATTCTATTTCAATAACATAAATTGCCGTGGCAGTTAAAATACGTTAAGCTTGTCAAATGATTACAGTTGCTTTTTACGAGATCATATCTTTCCATGAAAACGTATATTTTGTTAATATACTCTATGACATTAAAAACGATCCACTTGATTAGAAAATCTCAATGGAAGTGGACGACTTTTATTTCATACTGCACTGACCAGGATGTCTATGCATCAAATTTGTCATGCTAATATAAAGCAGCTGTCCATTGTCGATATCTTTGGCATAGTTGATGCATTTCAAATTCGACCTTTTATCACTATCAAGCAATTCTTTCTGACTAAATTTTGAAGCAAAAACGTCGCAATCAGAGTTTGTAAAAGGAATGGCTGTTGGAATGCTACGATGTGGAAAGAGTTGTAGGTTTGTTGGACGGAAGTTGGGTGTGTCACACTCCACTGTGAGCAGGTGGTGGAAGTCGATGGAACTAATGATGGAAATGCTAGACGGAGGAAAGGATCAGGGAGACCGAGATTGACAAACAATGGCTACCGATAGGAAGTTGGTTATTCAGCCCAAAGCGCAATCGCTTGGTAAGAGTGTTCTCGACTGGCCATCAGCTGGGAAAGCTGCAGCAGGAATTGCATGCAGTATACGAACAGCATATCGCCCGTCTAGCAGAAGCGGGCTCTGAGGTCATACCGACCGTGCGTTGCAAGAAATTCCTCTAAGTAAGTAATTGCGCCGAGACGATTTCACGATCAATGACATTGGTTTCACTGCAATTTTTTTCTCAGCACGTCTCGAACACAACGCGAAAGCGTATGGAATGGTATGGTGTGAGCAGCATCTGTCGTGGAGCACAGAGGGAATGGCGTTCAAGTGATGTGGACGGATGAATCCCGTTTCACTTTGGATTTTCACGATGGTCGCATTAGAGTGCATCGAATGGTTGGTGAGAGGTATTCACCCTGCTGCATATCTGAGCATGACCGCTATGGTGGTGGTAGCGTGATGATCTGGGCGGACATCAGGCCGGTATCTGGTACGGAGGTCGAACTGTCGCAGTCATTGTGAATGGGAACTTGAACGGAGAGCGATTTTTATCGAATATCATATCTCCAATCGTCATCCCAACGGTAAATGAACTCAACCTCATATTCCAGGATGACAACGCTCGACCACACAGAGCTCATTGTGTAACAACAGCGATAGTGAGATCTGGAATTCGCATCCTCCATTGGCCTTCACGCTCCCCCAACCTGTTTCCAATCGAACATGCTTGGGATGAACTTGGTCGGAAAGTTAGAGATGCATATGATCATCCGCCATCAACACTGACAGCTCTTTCAGAGAGACTCATCGATCAAGGTCATTGCTGGATCAGGAACGGCTTGATGATCTTTGCGACTCGATGCCGATGAGACTTCAAAGCTGGATTTCAATGCGGGGAGGACATACTCGGTACTAATGTCTCCCATTTATTCAAATATAATGTTTTATATAAAATGCTATCTTATAATTCATGAGTGTGAGTGGAATAAAGTTCATATATTTGAGTGAAGCATTTTTTATGTCAGGCAGTATATAGATGAATATTCTTACATTATTTGATGTTATTAATGAATATATTTTATCTTATGGTCTGAATCCAGATTTATGAGTGATGAAAAATGCAAATGCATAACTTACACTTAAAATCAATATTCAAATGCACATCAAATGCTGACACAAGGAGATCCGCTGCTGGTGGTATTTGTCGGAATTTGCATGCAACAGCAGAGGAATTAGCGCTTAAGAGCGACGGAATCCCATTGTGTCTGATCAAATGAACGAAGCTAAATATTGATAAACCGTTTAATTACGAAACTACTTAATCATAGACGTCGACTATTTTAGTATGGGTCAATGATTCAGATCTGACTAGAATGATAAAATTACAATGACTATTCGAACAAGATAAATTCAAAAAGAAGCTTCATGATCATGTATATCAAAACAAATAGGGGCCTATACTCATTCGTCCTCACATGCTAGATTCATCACGTCGAAATCATATGGAAACTGAATATTCAGCATCAGTTGTTGAATTTTTACTCTAGCGATGGCTTTTTTCATCAAGTCTTTTAAGCCAACCTACAAGTGAATGGCAACACAATCTATCTTCATCATTATTCTCAACATCGTTATGAATCAATTGTTTAACGATCTTCAAACTCATCACCTACTGCTCTCTTCTCTATCCCTGTGGATTCAGACTGCTTTCTCATTGGTATCTAAAAGAGCATCAGTACTACTGTTCAACGAATGAACTGTTTATGACCACTGTTAGCACCCACCTCGTCATCAAATTTTTTCTCGGATGAAAAATTTGAAGTTTTTGCCCGGGGTTTGATGTAGGGATCCAGAAATGATAGTAGGTCACTAAACTTGTATCTGCTCGTGGATGCCCCATCACTGCCTCGCCCTGGTGTGATTATACCGGATCTGACGCCAAGCTTTCTTCACATCTATATCCATCGAACTCTCTTCGGCAACGCATTTCCAGAAATTCCCCTTTGCGATTTTATTGTGATAACTTTACCTGAGACTGCAAATAGGCAGCGATATTTCCTCACAGCTTCGATGATTTTTTCCTCAGCCATTCTCAGTAGGAGCATATCACTTCCAGCAAATGAATACTTTGGCAATCGAGATATAAATGTGTTTATATCTTTTTTCACAACAGCCTATCGTGCTGTGAAGTTCCTTGCGGCCGGCCGCAGTCGAGCAAGTCTGAGTAAATTCGTTGTGACTACGCATGCAGCCAGGCTGCAGAACTAACAAGGCCAAGTGATTGATGAATTAGATGACGTCATTGATAGTTTGACAGCGTCTGCGTATCCGTGCACTGGCACTGAAAATTCGCCTTTAGCGAGTGTGCAACATTCGCAGTGCTACCTCGTCAAGCCATGCTGATCCTCATCAGAGCGCTTGTAGTCAATGGAATCCTGCTGCTCGGTGTTCTTGAGTACCAGTATCGTCGTCAGCAGTCAGTCTTGAATGCCTGAACAGATTGATGTATGACACCAAGCGTTGTCGGTGCACAACGCCACTTCTCCGGGATCTGCAACGGTTGCGGTTCCCAGAGGTCATAAAGTTCCGCTGTGCTATCAAGTTCCAGTGTTCACATGGCATGGCACCGAGCTGCCTCTGCAGCTTGCCAAATATTTCGTGGTACCGGTACTTCGTCGTCCATGTTCAGCTGTCTCCAGAACTTAAGCGCTCTGCTGGTGCCTACGACTAGTGCATGTCTCTTGGTGACCGTGCACTTACTGTCTCGGTGTCGCGTGCCTGGAAGTCTTCCAATAGATATTAGATCGTGGATCACTTTTGACGCTTGTTGAAGTCATCTCGCCCGTTGTTATATTGACGCTGCGTAATGCTACTTCCACGTGAGACTAAAGTATTGCATAGTTTATTTTGTGGCATGAATTCCTTTGTAAAGTGATCGGAAAGAAATGTTTGCAATGTACTGCAATTTGGACATCAAATAGATAAATAGCCTATATTTGACAGTGGTTATGAGAGTGACCAAAACTTTAATAGTTTGAGAATACCAACAAAAAAAAGTGAATTTCATTTAGATAGCTAAGTTATTTGGATATGCAGATTGTAGGTACCGGTACCTATTGCATGAAATATGCAGAGAATCAACAATTCAAGGTTCAAAATCGTTAAGTGTAAGCCCATATCAAATTCAATAATTAATCTAATAGCTCCGCTTGTGCACGTTGTCAAATTTCAAATGCGCGGACATACTCGTGTACCGATATATAATTGTGTGCCTATAAATGAGCAACTGACTGTCACAGAAGTAGAATCGTGTCACTGTGGAAGCGTCCATAAGTATTGTACTGGCGTGACAGAAAAACCTACCCCATTCGGAAGTGGCTGCTACAACGGCTGAGACGATAGACAACCACAATTTTGGTCTCGCGGCAATAGCATCGAATAAGCGGTAAACTATACTTTAGACGTAAAACATGGAAATTATCTAAGTAAACATAGCATTGAAATGAGATTCTGTTATATGAAGAGTTTTGTGGTCCATCAAAAGCAAGCCTAATTTGCTTAAGAAACCCTAAATTTCTCAGTTCAACGAAGCAAAACCAGGACGAATCAACGAGAATCTCAAGAAACTTCATGATATATACATATTAATATAAATTTATTACATAATAATGACATCAATACATGTACTATTAATTATCTAATATTATAACTAATTGTTAATTATTATCGTAAATATATTATAAAATATAATAGGCCTAAATATATTAATTTATAATTGATTGTTAATATTATTAATTACTTAATTTATTACATAATAAAATTATGAAATAGATTTAAATGGTCAGAAATTGAAATTCGTTTACATCTCAGGTACACTGATGGCAGGGTGGTTTTGTGGGGGAATGGGAGAGCACCTCCCCGCCGCAGAAGGCATTTTGGACACCGTCGCCGGTATGCGATCCTGCCATCTAACACACTATGCCACAGCTCAAAATATTTCTCGGCATACACAAAAAGACAGTAGGGTTATAATTGCAAATTCCCCTGCATTCGATCAGTGATAATGACCAAGTTTTACCAAATTTTTAACAAGTCGACCTGGCTATCGCTGTGACACAGTTTAGGCTACTATAAAGTGTGGTTACTTTTCAAGGCAGCAGTTTCTTTAACATCTCTGTAGCAAGTTGCCAACATAGAGGTCCAATTTCTTAATTTGAGAATTCATGGGTGTAGAAACCACTTTGGATGTAGATTATTCTCACGTCTTGTATGTTTTAAGCAAGTAATTTCTCACTTTTTATATACCAGAGATTTATCAAAAGTCGAATATACTAAGACAAGCAAACAACTTCATCGGTATATCTCATTCTTACTTGTCATGAAATGTTTCTTGACTGGTAGATGCATGATTCAAGAAAACTTGAATATTTGTCATAATAGGGGATCGGCTTCTACCAATTACCGCTAGCTCTTTCACCACTCTGACCAACAGTAGCAGAAAGCGAAACTGCGAATTGAAAACGACCTATCTCATGCACAGGGGCCATTAACAAATTGAGCTGAAAGGCATGATGTTAAGCGACAAAATATAGAGAAATTTTCTGAAAAAATTGATTTAATATCATCATGATATAACGAGGCGTTTCTGTATGTGTACATGCACTGCACACATCATCATTTCACAATGAAAGCCAGACTAATAGAAATGAAAGAATCCCATTTTGTTGTATTGTGGAATCAAATTTAGTTTGATGCAAGCTCAAATTCAACTGCTGCTACGTTTTTCAGGGTGAGAAGATAATCTCGGTATGGATGAAGTGACCTTGCTGGACAATGTTATAATCATTTCGTGCAATTCCTAGATATAGCAATTTTGCAAAAAAATTTCACCATGTAGTTGTGGAAGGCTCACATTACTTCACTGACTGTCACCCTTGTTAATCAGGCGAAGCTAGCTTAATTAATCGGAAGAAGATCAGTTTCTACAATGATTTTAAAAATCATGAACACTCACGATGCGGTCATAAGAAAATAATGTTTGTTTGAATCGATAAAACAATTTCTAAAGCAATTACGGCAGACTTATGTAATTTTTCACCTGTTTTGCGTTACGAAAGGCGTGACTTTTTGCAGCATGTTGCGGCGCAGTCTAAGTCATGCCAGATACAGTCGATTGCTTGGACAATCAAATCGGAATGTATATAAATGGAGAACTTTCGAAGAATTGAATTCCCCAACATATTTGATTATTCCTGATGTGCCAAATGTCACAAAAGATTATCCATTGATAAATCCAAGAAATCATCCAAAGTAAGTCACTAACTGTATACATATATATGTATTGAACTTGTAGTTTTCCCATTTCGCAACATTGGCAGTCAGGAAATGTGTGCGTGCTCGCGTAAACGGTTGATGACAAGGTAGAGTCAGCATTCTCGAATCCAGTCTGCCAATCCCTGGATTCATGGATATGCTTAAATTTGTAGTGATGTCATATCACACTGTGTTGTCTATGTGTATATCATCCTTAAGCTAGTAATCTGGCATTATATGCAAATGATGGTCTATGGGATCACTACCTTTTTCAACGCATTCAATATTAACTAATGCAAGTGCTCGTACCAGGGCGAAAGGCGCACAAGGGTTTAATATTATATTTAGAGATTGCAAATTTCCCATCTTGAAATTTGTATTCTGAAAACATGCATGTATTCGCATAAACGAATTATGACAGCAAGAGTTTGCAATCTTGAATCACGACCCCTGTGCCTGTCAATCCCGAGATTTATGGATATTCTCAAAACCACAGTTATTTCGCTTTTTGAAATTTTGTGAAATATTGGAAGAGCACAACTAAATTTCTAGCAAGCTTTGCTTTCACGATTTTAAACACCATGAACTCTGACCTTCCAGTGTCATCAAATTTCCATGGTTCATCACGAAATCATAAAATGTCAAATTTTTCGAATGCAATAAAATACCGTAATTGCTTATTTTACCATTCATACTGTTTCCTCAATACTGCTAAGCTTTAAACCAAGCTTACTTCAAATTTTGTATCAGTGGAAAAACTTGAGGCATGGTTGTCTTGAATATCTCTTCATCACAGAAAGAATTCAAAATAACCAAGTCACCTGACCGCTATCACCGTATGGCAAGTGTTTCTTAAAATAAGATCTTCTAAATGCTTCATCGCTATCACGTCTAGTCATCCTAGCTTTTGTCATTCAGTATTTTGAGGCATTCTTGCCGTACTTCGATCGCCCTTAATGATCTCATTGATCCTTCGTCGTTGATTTTGTATAGGCTATCAGATTGGCAGCCCTGTTCAATGTTTGTGTATATTTGCATCCTATTTTGTTCTTTGCTGGAGCACTGTAAGCGATAGTTTTTATGCGAGAATGATTTAATATCGATCATTCGATCATAATATCGACCATACTTTGCATTGAATTTTGGAAGTATTGTTCTATAAAGAAGATATAAAGCGCAAATTGGGTCTACTGTTTAGTGTGAAATTTGAAATTAGGTAGATTTATATATAACAGATGAAATTGATATTTCTCAAGTGATAAACAAAATTATTTTAACTGCATGCTTAATTTCGAGGAATGCTTGTATTTCTAACTATCTACGCTATCTCCATTTCACCTGTGCCTTGCCCCAGGTGAACTCACATCTCCAGCCTTTTCCTAATGCCATTCTCTCCAGCAAACATTAGATGGTTATGCCTTTCTCCGTACCGGTGCTTCGGCTGTTTTCCGCAGGTCTTAATCATGAATTGGATCTCGTTCAAGTCCTTTGAACTTTCAAATGTTTGTTTTGCAGTTTGTCTTGTATATGTCGTTGGATTAAGCAACCATGACGGTAGGCGTCCTGACGCTCTCACCACCTTTCCATTCAAAAATGCAGGGCTGCCACTCTTCCGGTTTTAACCGGATTTCCAGTTTTTTCAGAATAAAATAAGTAGGCCCTGTGAGAAAATGTTTTGCCAATGAACAAGTAATTTGGATTTTGAAATATTTTGAATTTTGATGGGGGACCTTTGAGATTGTGCAGTGGCACTTTGAGATCGTGAAGGGGGGCCCTTTTACATTGTGAGGGGCCCTTTACGATTGCAAAGGGGGCTTTGGAGATTGTGCAGTGCCAGTTTAAGTAAGTAGGTAAAGACGTATGTTTGTAGTGCACAACACCCCAACAATGAAAATCATGAGGTTCACAGTCAGAAGATACACATCCACTTAACAATATTCAAATTAACTTTAAAAAGAAATTATAATTAAAATCCAGTGTTATATAATTTTGACATACTAATAATAAAGCTTTTGCTACGCAAAGCGGAAGTTATGTTTGGCAGACGGAACTTATCAGAAAACGTCATTATGGGTAAAGTCAAATGGTGCAAAGGATGAGATGAGTTAGAATAAATGTCCAGAAAAAGCTTGAATCCCAGCACTTTCCTTCGATATGAGAGCGGCATGAACAACGAACATGAACACTGATTACCACAAATTATTCGATGAGCACGGTTTTGTATGCGCTCGGTGTTACCATTGGAAAATTCGTTGAGGTTGGTAAAAAGGGGAGCAGCATACTCCAAGATACTTCTCACGAAGGCATTATAGACTATGACGAGTTGTTCTTTAGGTAAATAGTCCTTCAGCTGCCGAAGCACATGGAGTCTGGTGGAAGCTCTCTTACACATGTTGTTGAAATGTTCGGTCCATCGTAAATTCTCGTCAAACAAAACACCGAGAATTTAAAGTTTTCTCTAACTCTGATGGCTGGCAGTTGGTATTCAACTCTGTTCAGTGATCTGTTGAAGGTGACAAAGAATTGTTGGCATTTTTCTTGTTGGATTGACATCCTGTTCTCTTGCGTCCAGCGAACTACATAGTCATAGCTTTGAGTAATGTTGGACGAATCTTTATTCCTGTAGACGTTTTTGATGAGAAAGATGTCATCTGCATACTTCACTAGTATCTGATTCTTCTTGTCAGATATTCTCAAATCAGACAGGAAATAGGCAAAAATCAATGGACCTAATGAGGACCCTTGGGGGACCCCACTTTTCACCAAACCAAACGTGCTGCATTCACCATTCCACCGTGTTCTAAATCGTCTATTGTTGAGGTAATTTTGAACGAAAGCAATCACAAAGGAACTGAACTTATCGTTCACCATCTTCTGAAGGAGGATCTCGTGGGGAATTTTATCAAAACCTTTCATTAGATCGATACAGACAAAGTAACGAGCGATGACATCTGACTTCTGTAAGCTTTCAGTCACAAAATTTTCAACCGAAATCAACGCACAAGTTGTCGAGCTGCGTGGACGATAAGCAAATTGATAATAATAATGCTTTATTTCCATCAGTACAAAGAGCGGTACATGAAGGTTGACAAACAACGCGACGAATTCAAGACAGAGTGGAAAATTTGACAAATGAGTTGGAATACAATTTGGACTTTCGCTTTAGCGGTAGGAGGGAACGACAGTGTCTGAGGCGGGGATTGTTTCTTACAACGAAAAATTGGGAAAGGGGATGAATGTTCACGTTTTTCACAATCTTACTCATCAGGTTGCAGCATGTTTTGTCCAACCGTGTTCGTAGGCTAGGCTGGTTGACCCGATTGGCCCATTGTCTCGCCAAACGGTCCAATTGCTCAAGTTTAGCGAAATATTTTTGAGGGAGATCACAAATTACTGGCCAGCAGTAGGTCATGTGACAAAAAACTAGGCTACAATAGGCGTCCCAAACCAGAGATGAGTGGTTACAATTATTTTTCAACTTCTTTACAAGAGCAAGGCTCCTACAGCATTTTCTGTACAAAGCAGGAAAAAAGTGATCCCAAGTGAGATCCGAGGAAAACACAACACCCAGAATATTTACACTATCAGTAAGAGGAATATCACAATTGTTGATGGAAATCGATGTGGGACAATACGTCATGATCGAACGGGACAAAACCATAAAATGCGTTTTCTGAACGTTAATGACCAGTTTCTTATCAGAAGCCCAAGCAGCAACAACATCCACAACAGACTGGAAATCTGAAGGGTCATTATTATCTCTAAATTGAATGAGAGAAATGTCATCAGCGTACATGACTACTTTGGTAATCAGGCAATTCGGGAAAGTCGTCAACTAGTAGGGCAAAAAGGAGAGGACCAAGAACGGAACCTTGCGGAACACCACTCGGGATGGCTTTCCAAGGAGCAATGTACCCATTGGAAGAAACACGTTGAAAACGATTCAACAGGAAACTGGAAATAATGGAAACAACCTGGGGACTGCAGTCAAATCTGTGCACTAAAGTTTCTAGGAGAGTTGAGTGGCTAATGGAATCAAATGCCTTCTTGAAATCCACAGCTAAAAGGCAGCAGTGCTTCGAAGGACTCCGAGAAATATGCTGGAGAATGCTCAAACGAACCGATAGCAAAGCATTGGTGCAGCCACCAAAACGCTTGGGTATAAAGCCAAATTGTCGAGCATCCAAATCGCGACGAAGAGAAGGCAAGAGAACCTTATCCCGAACAACTTTCTCCAGGATTTTGCTGGGAAAAGGGAGAATAGATATGGGCCTATACTCGGATTTATTTTTGGGAAGCGGTGTGATATTGGCCAGTTTCCAACATGAAGGGAAGACTGCGTTCTGCAACGAGATGTTGATTATGGAAGTAAGGGGATGGGCAAAAATGTGGGCAAAAAAACGATAGAAATAACCTGGAACCCCATCTGGGCCAGAGGAATTGCCTTTGCTCAATTTAATCAGGTTGAAAACCTGAGAAACGTCAACCTTCAAATTCATAGTGGCAGGGTTAGACCGAGTGTCACGAAAATCAGGAAGACAGGGTGGGGTAAAGGAGGCATGAAATTTCTCATTCAATTCCAGAACTTCATTTTGATTGAAGCTGGGTCCTAGTAGAAGTGCGATTCAATTGGCCATTGATGCATTTCCATTTCTCAGATTGGGAATGAAAATGAGCCCTCGAAAAATGCCTAACCTTCGCTTTGGATATTGCACAAATGAATTTCTCACGAAGCTGAAGATACTTAGGGTAGTTACCACGGGTCAGAGCTTTGTCTCGAGCATCCGAAAGGGCCTTTAATGAAGGGGATAACCAAGGTGGGTCAGAGGACCGCATCCTAACTGTTTTAAGCGGGAAAAAATGATCAAGGGAGAAAGAAACAATGGACTGGAATCTTTCAACGACAATATCAATGTCAGAAAATTTCAAGCAGCATTCATACCAATCAACAGATGCTCATCGTATCGAGATACGAATTCCTGTCTAATATTCTTTAGCAAAATTCTCTTAAAGATACGCTCCGGTATTGGTAATAAAGAGATAGGGCGAATTTCTGATAAACGTGGGGTTTTGATTTCGTTAGCGGTATCACATCTGCATCCTTCCATTTTTGCGGGAAGTCTGCACCTTGTAGACAGGCGTTGAACAAGCATGCCAAAGGCTTGCAAAGGCATTCGGCAAGTTTTGACCAAACGAACGATGGAATGTGGTCGGAGCCCTGCGCTTTACGTGAATTGACTTTCCTTAGTAATTCATACACGCCCTTACTACATATTTCAAAGTGGACGCTGAAAAGATGGCCAATTGGTGCGCATTGATCAGAAGGGAGAGCTTGGAAGTTTGATAGCATGCTAATTTTCAGTTCTTTTAGTATAGAGACGACTGCTTCGTTAGGCTTACAGTTAGGAAGCCAGTCATGACAAGCGGTGTTTTCACCTTTGATTTGCTTATATATGTCCCAAACTGATTTGCCACTGTTTAGAAGTTGACTTCCCCAGTTCTTCTTTGCATGATAAATAGCCTTTTTGACTTTTTCCTGATAGTGTATGTAAAGCTCCCAGTTCTTTGAAAGATACGCCCTATACCTTTTATTTATAAGAGCCGTTATGACACTTGTCATCCAAGGAGGGTCTTTCGTCGAGCGTTTAACAAAATCACAAGGTAACAAATTCAAAGCAGTTTGCAAATTACAGTAAAAATAATCACAGAAAGTGTCTAAGTCATTAATATTTTTCATGACAGTTCAATCAATTTTGTCAAGGAATTTGATTACAACATCGACATTTGATTGGCGAAAATCCATTACTTTGACGAACTTTTCATCAATGTGAATTTCAGTTGCTGGTTTAACAAGTACAATGTTATGATCACTCGAGCCGATCGGTGGTAAAGTTTCACATGGATTATAAAAGTGTAAATAATTTTCAGGCACAAAAATCAAGTCTAGTATAGCGTTGTTACGAGTTGGAAGATTCACCATGTTGCAGACAGAAAAATTAGTCTCTGAGACATCCACATTCACCTTGTTAAAATCTCCCATGAAAAAAACAGGCCAATTCACAAACAGATTCAGACAATTATCTACAGCATTAATGATGTCATCGAACGCTTTATTTTGCTTTTCAATACTCAAAGAACTACTCGTACCATGTGGAAAATGCAGTAAAGTGAAAATACCACGGAAATTCTGCCTTAATCATGAGAAGTTCAAAATCGTCCATATCAGTTATGCTACATAACGAAACACTATCAAAGGAGTCACAGGGTGTCAACTCGATCCTATATTCCTATATTTGTCCTATATTTTTTCATTTATCCTATATGTCCTATATTTATCCTATATTTCGTTGACAGGTCCTATATTATCCTATATTTCCAAATTGAAAACCAATCATAATGGAGTTAAGGCATTTTTTCACGATTTATGCAAGTATTAATGAATGAATTGAGCCTTGATGTATAATTGCTCACATACTCGTACTTGTAGGATGAATGATATTATAAAAATTATTCTAATCGATGTTTGTATGCAAATATTGAAGATGTCATAACATCGTAAGCTGTAAATATGCCTTTGCTAAGGGACTATCCGAGTATGGCGGCGATGTTGAGCAGCTAGCCGTGGACTTGTTCAGCTTGTTCAAATACTCTGCAGCAAGAAGAGAAGATTTCAAAGAAATCCAACTCGATTTGGAACTCGAAATTCAGATGTTCCATCAACATACTAGCACACGCTGGTTGTCAATCGGTCCAAGTATTCGACGGATCCTCGATCAATGGACTGGAATATGTCAATTCATTGATTAATTGCAGAAAGATTCGAAAAGCACTCCGAAGAGTATTGCCTTTAGAAGAACAGCCACGGCCCTTGGACCACTGAAGCAGGCAACACGTGTTCAGTTGCTTTTTTTGGATTGTACCAGGGTTGGAAAAAATCACGATTTTTTTAAAAAAATCAAAAAAATCGGATTTTTTTAATTTAAATCGGATTTTTTGATTTAAATCAGATTTTTTTGATTTTTTAATGATTACCTTACTTTATTCTATCAAGGTGAAAATAAAATGAATAAAGTATGCAATGGAGTTTTCACAAGCAATTATTTACATCATTTAATCCATAACATGTCTGTAATTTTCAATCATTACTGAATTCACATTGATTCTAATTACCGGTATCTACCACCGACTGATTTGATCTTTAAAATACTCAGTTCAAAGTTGATCTGTGAATATTTTCATACTTATGGGCACCTTTGCGAACACATGTATTACCTTGTATAGGCTATATTAACTGATTGTAAATTTAATTATACTGTTATTTTTTATAAAACCATTTATTTAGATCCATCTAGGTATGTATCGATTAACTTACTTCACTTAAAAATAGTAATGCTTTATTCAATTGTAAAATTACTTTCATTTGAAAGCTTTATTACCGACTCAACTTTCAATTTTAGTTGACTTACTTTTTATCAATTCTGTGAAATGCCGTACAAAAGGTTAAAAGTTCATTTAAATACAATCATATGAATGTACAACTGTAGGTTTATTGCAAATATACACTGTGCCATAATACTCTGGGGTAGCGTGTGCAGTACATATAGATAAATTAGATAACTTATCTGTTATCCATGTAGTTAAGATGAATTACCTTTATCCAAATGACCTTTTTATCCATCTATTAAGTTTGTTCTAACACCCAAAATTGTAATTATATGGAATGCAAAAGATTTACGAAACAACAAGAATCTTTACTCAAAGTCTAAGCTATTTAAGAAGATCAAAGGTATCGTTTATTCCTTCAGTTCAAAGCTTTGAACAAAAATACGAGTTTCTTGGCCTTCTCATTGCCGAGTCGATTTCGTAGTTTCGACTGGACAAGTCCATAGGAACTGAACATTCTCTCGACGCTAGCTGAGCTTGCTACAGGGGAGAACAAACAACGCAAAAATATAGTGATGGTCTCATCTAGGGAATTTTTGTGGAACATCCACCAATCACATGCATTCATCGATTTTACCACGTTTTCTTCGAATGTGCACGGCATAAAAGGCGATGATTTTGATTGGAATTTCATTAAGAAAGGAATGATCTTTGGACACTTTTCATTTGCAAATGACATTGCTTCATTTCTTTCTTTTTCAGTCAAGGACTTCCCTGTATATCTGGGATGCAAGAAGTTAGATAATAGATGTACAGGTGTGACTGCCTGTTCGTATCGTTTCTGGAATATTTTCATGATTTCACGATTCTTCAGGGTCTGGAACTTTTCACCCAGCTCTTTCCATATTTCAACAGCCTCAGCTAACTTAGTATTGTCTCCTTGAATATGATCCAGAGCCTCAGCGACTGGCGCCAGCCTGTCCTTCAGCTCTTCCACTGAACGCTTCAAGACCATGTTGTTGACTTTGTTGCGAATAACATTGTCAATTTTATCTCGGTGATCTTCGCAGATCTTGATAAGCTTGGACCAGTTGTCAATGTATGATTTCAAGCTGTCACACATGCTGTTCCATCTGACGTCTTGCGGCATGATCAACTTTGTCCCATTCTCTTGACGATATTTTGCAGCTGCGAAGTGGTTGTTCCTAAAGAATTTTATGACTTGCACTACGTGTTCATGCACATCAGAAATTGAAAGATCTTGTGCAAGCAAATTTAAGTAATGTGCTGAGCAACCGTAAGTCAATATATCGTTTCGGCATGTTTCTTCCACTTTCTTCCTCATCAGAGTTACATTGGCCGCATTATCTGTAACTACGCTGCCTACCTTGCAGCTGTATTCGGTTTCGAGTCTCCGAATCATTGATCCCGAGATCTCAGCCAGGTACTCTGCCGTGTGAGATTGGTCGGCTGTGTCTACTGAATCAAACAGATAAACAAGTCCATCCTCTGTAGTAACTGTAGAACTGACAATAGGCTCATTATGAACATTTGACCATCCATCAAATCCTAAACATACAACTTTATCCTTCAAGTTATCCCCACATTTCTGCCTTTCTTCATCGTGAATTTTATCCAACAGTTTGCCAGAAATGTCTTTCCTACTTGGAGGATGGTAACCAGGTCGTAACATTTCTATCATTTTGATAAAGTGAGGATTCTCAACAGAACGAAAGGATGAATTAGTAGAAAAAACGAATCTTGCAATTTGCGAATCAATTTCGTTTGATAGAGATGCAGGTGTTCTGACGATGAATTTATCAATCGCACTTTTGCCTGAGGACTTAACGGAGGCACTAGTAGTACTTTTCTGACAGACGGAGCTTTTGTTGAAGACCCCCGCAGTTGAGTCAGAATTCAGGTTTGCCAGACTCTCCTCTGTCGTTCTGCTACTAGCTCCAGCTTCCGTAGATGGAGGACCATTTGGTTTACCTGAAAAGAAGAAGGTAAAATTAAGGATCTTATTAGTTCAATGTATGCAGTCCACTAACTACTGTATAATAAGTAGGCCCTACGCGTGAGTTTAAACAAAATAAAGTCGAGATATCATCATTTTCTGAACAGTAGCTTAAACCCGGAGTAAGTAAGGCAATTAATTAGCACAATTAATTACCAAGATGAGACAAGATTACCGGGACGGCGGCTAACGTGGTGATACTAAATCACTGCCAGCGAACTATATACGGTATGAAACCATAAAATTTAACAAAGAAATTATTATCTGACAGAAAGTTCAGGTTGTCACTACATAGCAGGACACAGCTTATAACAATATACTAAGTTAGAGAAAAAGGCTTTATCTGCATCTTTGATCATTCAAAAACCAATTGTACACTACTACTGATAATTAGGGCAATTGTTTAGTGCATTATGAAATTAAAAATTGTACATTTATGAAATGGTAATTATGTAAAATTGTGTGTTTATACATATAACACAATATTGCGTTTTACCTATAATTCATTAGTTTACGGTAGGGTTAGCCTATATCGGCTTCAGCTATATCAATGTCTCTTCCTTGTTCCCACCAGCCGCCAATACAGGCGAATTATGCGGGCCTAGGTCGAGCGACCCTATGCTGCTCAATTTTTTAGAATTTGACCTTATTTACTAATCAACAATTAGACCATTTTTTATTCATATACCTATAACTTAAATAAATAACATTCTAAAACCCACAGCCTATTATTATTTTGAATTGGTTTAGTAAAAGTACAATAACGATAAAAATCTTTAGAACCAGATAAGGCTTTTTTGGTATAGTACAGTAACAAGTAGCTAAGTCTTTTGCTGTAAATACACACTGTACTGTTCAATAAATATTTAATGCAGCTATACCGATACTTTAAGTTTTAGATCTACACTGTTGTTCGATTGACACTCACTTGTAGTATTAGGTTCGACGATTTCTACTTCTTTCTCGGTCGAATTTGAAGTAGAGCACTTAAGTTGATGCGTTCGTAAACGTGCAACCAATCCTTGTAACTCATATTTGCAAGATTTACATCGCGCCCGACATCCAGTTGGTGTTGTAGACGGAATTTTGTCGTAAAATGCCCAAATAGGATCAGCTTTTCTACCCGCCATTTTCATCTATGATATTTCCGAGAAAAAAGCATTTCCAGATTCCCGTGTGAATTCTAACATTTTCGATTAGCCATTAGTCGGCCAATCAGGCAGCCAACCGGTGTTATTCCCAAGAACCAATATTTCCAAGAAAATATCCATCATGACGTCAGCTAAAACGCGTACGAGCACATGAATGATTCATGGGTATCACGCTGATTCAGGAATTCTATCTGACAAATGAGTACAACGAGTATAAAACACATGATTCAGTAGCATATGTTAGGTTATTAAGCAGACTCTTGCGCGGCAGTCTAATGAGTGTTTAACGATCAACAGTTTGATAAATATCAAAAACCGGACAATATAATCAGTAATTGAATTCAGGATTTCAAATACTGTTTTTTGAATGAGACTTTCCATATCACTATGCCATATGTATATGTACATGTATACATACAAATATAATTTTACGTGTATTCAAAGTATGATAGAAATCAAGTGATTAAATCGACAGCTTACTTAATCAGATGATTTAAATCGAGTCTGTCGATGATTGTTTTGATTTTTGGCAATCCTGAACCATGTACAGGTAGGCCTATGTAGTCTACATGTATGATACATACATGCCTATGTTGGTTTTGAACTGAATTTCGCTAGTTTTAATACCAAGCTAGTTAAAGGAGTAAAAGAAATGAGTCGAAAGACAAATTTTCAAAAAAATCAACTTTTGATTTAAATTGCTGATTTTTTAAAAAAAATCAATTGATTTAAATCGCGATTTAAATCAGTGATTTAAATCAAGCCAACCCTGGATTGTACTGTGAAGATCTTCGAAGAATTTTTGAGATCTTTTCAGTCAAAAGAGCCAATGGTTCATCGATTATATGATGATATATGCGCACTTCTGAAAACTTTGTTACTTCGATTCATCAAACCTGAAAAGCTGAATGGAAAAGATGGAGTTGATTTAGCTTCTGTCGATCTTTCTAGGTCTCACCAACTTTCTGATGATGATATTTCAATCGGAGAACCCGCCAGAAAAGCTCTAGTAAAGCTAGCAATGGACCAGCAAGCCAAGTCATTGCTCGGTATGCGGATTGTTTTTGTGCAATAGCATCATATCCGAAAACCAGGCTTCCCCTCGACAACAGAATTTTAATGTTGAAGATATCGCTCACGTGGCTCGAAAATTTCACTTGTCTGACTCAAACATCGTGATAGTCAAGGATGAATGGAAAGTATTATGCTTGGGTGATGACATGAAATTATTCTCATCCATTAATCACGTGGACCATTTCTGGCGAGAAATTTTTATGTTAAAGCGGTCCGATGGTCAGCCCAAATATCCTTGTCTGACTGATGTAGTCAAAACTGCCTTGGTTATTCCACATGGAAATGCAGATGTGGAAAGGGGATTATCTGTAAATAATTCATTTGTATCCGCAGGGCGATTTCTGCTCAGTGAGACAGTCATAAACGGTGTCAGAGCAACGAAAGACGTGGTACAGTTTTGTACTGAATTGAATCGACCAGAAAAATTGCCCTTGACAAAGAAAATAATCACCGCCGCAAGAGGAGCTCATTCGGAATACGTCATGAGGCTGGAAGCTGATCGCAAGAGGGAAGAAGAAGAGAAGCAAAGAAAACAAAAACAGAAAGCTGAGATAGAGGTAATTGAGAAAGAGCGGCGACAATTGAAAGAAAAACAATCAAGCCTCCAGGAAAAAGAAGAAAAACTTCTTTTAAAGAAAAGAAAACGAATGATGCGCTTGCAGCGGCACATGAACTTTTGAGTGATGGAAACAATAAATTGAGAGATGCATTGAAGAATGGAAATCTACAGTATGCGGCAACTGCACACTTGATGATAGACACTGGTTAGCTTAACTAACAAAAAGCGCAAACTCTTCGATAAGAATCTCAGTCTGCTGGAATCGGTCAAAAAGCTCAAACCCGGTAATGCTGAATAATGGATTTGATTGTTTGAAACACAGATTAGTGAAATAACATTTTCTTTTGATAGAGTGTATTTTATAGTGACTTACTTGACTTTCTATGACTATTTTTCTCAATTTTGTTATTGGTTTAACTACCTGGGGATGTCCTACATTTTGAAAACCTCAATTTTGTATGTAATCGTTTTTATAATAATTTTTTAGCTGAGGAGAGTATCCTGTGGTCACCATATTTGTTATATACTCGTAGTTATGTGGTCACACCATTCGAAATTTTTATTCAAGATTTGTCAGTTGTGACATTTTGTAAAGATTTTTTTATCGTTCCATTGTTGAAATTGTTTTTACATTTATTTGTTAACTAATTGTATGAAAAATATGTTTGTGGAGGAACGGGATGGCTGTGAGGGGTATGGTGGAGGCCATCAAAAAAAAAATAAAACATTTGTGTACAATGATGTGTGTTATTTTCTTGAGATGGTAACCAATTTAGTCTTGACAACTTGATGAAATACTCTACAATTTATGATCATTGACTTATTAAATCGAATTTGAGGTGAAATACGTAGGATATTTTACATAATGCGAAATCAAAAACAAGAAAAATTTGGCTATTTTATAATATTGTGTACTGAAATTTGATCCTATATTTATCCTATATTTTTTGTTTCTCCGATCCTATATTCCTATATTTTCTGGATTATTTCGAGTTGACACCCTGGAGCCATGAATGAGACAGCAAAGGCCATCTCCTTTCTTGGAGCTCGTTCTATCAGCTCTGTGGACAGCTTAGTTTGATACACGCAGAAAGATCGCGAGGGGCACCCTTTGAGACTGCGAAGGGGCACCTTTAAGATCGTGAGTGGCCCTTTTGAGATTGTGAAGGGTCTCTCTTGAGATTGAGAAGGGTCTCTCTTGAGATTGAGAAGGGCCCTCTTGAGATTGTGCAGCGCCAGTGGCACTTCGAGGTCGTGAGGAATTTACTTCAAGAATGTAAAGGGTTCCCTTTAAGATCGCGAGGGGGCCCTTTTGAGACTGCGAAAGGCCTTCTTGAGATTGTGCGTTGGCACTTTGACATCGTGAAGGAGCCCCTTTAAGATCGTGACGGGGCCTTTCAAGAATGTAATTGGGCCCTTTAGAATATTGAAGCGCCCTTCAAGAATGTAAAGGGGCCTATTGAGATTGTGAACGGCCCCTTTAAGATTGCGAGGGCCTTTTTGAGATTTCAAAGGGCCTCTTTACGATCATGAAGGGGAGGACTATTTGAGATTGTGACGGTGCCTGTCTAGATTGTGAGGGACCCTCTTGAGATTGTGTAGTATCACTTTAAGATCGTGAGGGGACCCTTTTGAGATTGTGAACCGGGGCCGGGGAAGATAAGAGCATGTGGGCTTTCTTAGATTATGTAGGGCTCTTCAAAATTGTCAGCAGGGTTATACAGATTGTTAAGGGTCCTTAAAAACCCTGTTACTTTTAAGGGTGCTCAAATTCAAAGCAGATGCTTTCTAAAAATCCGTTTGACGCTTGAGCAGAAGATTCTCCTACAAGGAAGTCAGGTATCCTTTCGTCATTCCGAAAAAACTGGACGAAACGCAAGTAATCAAGGTTTCGAGATAAGAAATAAATTTAGGTGGGAATGCTTGACGGAAAAGTTGTTATGCGTTATCATGGAGTCTATTCTGAATTGAGTTCTGATTGCTTTGATGCTCTCCGTGTCTTCAAGAATCGTCTAAAAAAAGCATGAAACAGAAATCTACCGAAGTGTTTCGGGAGCACAAGGGATGACGAAAGAATATTTTGTACGATCACTTGTTGAAAAGGCGGCTAAATTTCGGCGAAGACACCAACGAAAATTGAAATCTCGCAAACAGCTGCAGAAGTGGTAAGGAGTTCTTTACGTGTTGATGTTGCGATGACTCATGCCATGGCGGCTCAACCTTAATCAAATAGCTGTCATAATCTTGTTTAAAAGCCAAAAGTTGTTTTAGGATGTTATTGTTTTCTATTACATATGTTTGAAATACAAGAGGTGAGAGCCTGGTATTACTTGAATCATTGCCGGAGCTACAAGCACTGATGAAGCTTCAGGATGAACTGCAAGCGTTTTTGGCTTTTTAGCAGCCATCAGTGCAATTAATCAGCGACTCACTCCACAGACCATCGGTAGGTGGATGTGCTTGGAAATCCGGCAGCGTGTTTGCAAATTTCAAATTTTGGAAACAAGCTCTAGAGACTGAGATTTGAGCTGCATGTATTTCATTAATTGTAGATGTCTGTATTTCGTATGATTTGTTTTCTCATGCTGAGCAAATGCGATTGTTTTTGTCGTCCATTTATTCTGTGTGACATTGATTACAATTTTTTTGTTTATGTAACGTGGCGGATTCTAGCAGTGATAATTCCAAAGTTGTTGATACAATAGCAATTAGCGACTCAATGATTAATTTTTGCAAGTTTATTATGATTTAATGGAAAACAGTTGCTAACACAAGTACCACTATAACACTTGCTCACCATTTGCCCGAACACGATCTAATTCTTCATTCAACAGTGCAAGAGCATATCTCCACGCAATCGCTCGTCGATCAGCAGAAAAAAGGTGCAAATTTTTGTTTTCCAGTTCATCCAAATGCATAGGATGACTAATGCACAATTTCATGAATGTGCACAAAAGAAAAAGTCACAAGGCATTGAATCTGGTGGTATCGGAAGCCATTCCAAAGGCTCTCATGACGGTCAATCCAAGAATTAGAAAAATTGTTGTTTAAATAATTTACGATGGGTCTGTAGTAGTGCGCTGGCATTCCATCCTGATACTCCTATCCATTTATCCATTATGACATTCGGTATATTTTTGTGCAGAGCCCTTTTCCTTTATTTTTATAAAGTAAGATTTTACCACACATTCTCGATTTCTCGAAAGAATAATGGCTCTCCCAAAGAAAATGACTTTAGGAAATGCCAGTACAAGCATTTAGACCGTGCTGAAATGGATTTTGTATGAAGATATTTGCTGTGACCAGACCGCTCTGCTGATGTAGTCTTTCAAACGTCGAACAGATGGAACAACAACTCCTAGTGGTTTCATGAAAATTCTCCACAATAAAGACGAGATATTGTGTCGTGTGACGTCATATCATGATTTATAGAAAATGACAGAGCTGCACGAGAATAGTGCATTATAAATTTGGCTGTAAAATTTTTGAACGAATTGAAGAAAGTTTTCTTTGAAGCAGTTAAGTAAAATTATCCATAGGCCTACATGTAGATTATTCGATAATATGTAGTCTTTACATCGAGCTGAAATCGTCAGTTGTTCAATAACTTCATGCTGATTTTGCATTAGGGACATGTACAGGGGTCTTTGTAGTACACTCGATCTAACCTTCGAAAGCGGTTCTCCTGAAAATAACTGTTCGAGCCATGTATTCTAATGCATCTGAATAAGCATCAATGATATTTTTATACATTTTCTTGCTAACTGCGAGGATTCAGAAACATCTTTATTATAACAGAGCCAACTTCTGCCTGAACGCCTTCAAAACTTACCGGGTTGTGTGATGTCGAATGATAGTAAGTTTCTTACTTTGAGGGGCCCATTCCGATTTTTACTTTCCGTTTTTTATTTTTGATAAGAGTGACAGCCTTGAATAATGGCAAGCACCTGTTGTGGGATTTCACCTGTGCGATACTTATACTGCTTCCAATCTGGCCGATTCTATAATCAATTCGGGAACCGCCTCTGCTGCAGCTGAAGATCGCAAGCGTTTTTCAAATATCGTGACCTCATACCTCAATATCGTTTCCAACCCATCGCTATCGAGACTACTGGAGTGTACGGCAAATCTACAAATACCTTTCTTAAGTCACTTGGTCATCTTATGAGTGAAACAACTGGCGACCGACGTTAACATTCTTGGTTGAAGCAGCACATCAGCGGCGTTGCGATTATCAGAGGGAATGGCTTAGGTGTATCGATGGTTGGTGGTGTTCGCTTTTAACTTTTCCTTCGTTTGTCTTGTTTCTTGTTTTGAATGATTAATTGGTTGATTTTTCTCACGTTTTGTGCGACATGATTTGTCGCACGATGTCATTTAATGAACATTGCTGTGCGGCATTTAGGAATTATTTCATGGCTCTGCAAGGATTTTTGTACTAACATTGAGATATTTTGCGTTTATTCACATTGCGTGGATTTTCTTGTAAGCCTGTTGATGTTTTATAATACGGTGACAGTGTGTATATGTGCTGTGCAAGAATTGTCGAAATCCCTTTTCTAAAAACGTCTATGTTGATAAAATTTTCGTGCACTGATTATTAGAATGCCATTGCTAAAATTTGTATGCTTTGCCATTGTATGCTTTGTTAAAATTTTCGTTTATGTGTTAGATTATCAATTCAAAACGGAAGCTCAGTGCAGTCGCTACCGGTTCCCATCCAGATCTACATTCAGTTGTACAATTGAATTTTAAAATTGGGCTAAGTATGAGGAACTTCGCTCCAGTACAGACACTAGAAAATATCCTCAAAGATATTCATACAGCGTGGATTTACTTGTAAGCTTGTTGATGTTTTATAATACGGCGACAGTGTATGTGTGCTTATATTGATACTCGTAATATTAAACTGCGATTTAGGAAAAGTTCCCGATTTTTTTCTGATGTACGATTTTTTTGAGAAATGCGAGTATGAACGCTGTCTATAAATCAAAAACGTCTCTTCAGTTGATGTTAGTAAATGTGCCGTTGCTTGATATTAAGCGTTGCAACCATTATTTTATCCAAAGAAAAAGCAAAGAAAGCCTGCGACCAATTTGTATCAGATAACTTACCAAATAAATTACACAAGGTTTCGCTGTACGGCTTGTTCATCATGAGATGCGTTGTTGTGGTCGCAAATCTCTAGTGCATGCATGCATTTTTATATGTGCATGTATGCAGGTAATTGGCCTCGCATGTTAATGCGTGTATTTCTTTAGTCAACATGCAATGTATTTGAAGTTTCATGTATGCTTCATTGATATTTTCTTATTTCATGAAAGCTACATCATCTCTTTACAGTTTTTGCACTATAACACCTGATGAAATGGTTCGCGGCACGTCTGTGGTTACTCAAGAATTTGAATCTCATCTGGACGAATTAACTTCGGAAATCGATTCAGGAGAAACTCCTATTGATTTTGATTATATCGCCAATAAATTGGAGAAAATTAGTTATCCTGTTGATTGCGCGGACAGTTGGTGCTACTTATCCTATTTATTGAATCGTAAGTAAATTTGATAGATTTTGAGATCAATTCCTTAAATTTTATTTCGCCGATAATCTGTAAAGTTCACCATTTACTATCAATGTCTTTGTAGCTGATATATTATCCATTTGATTTGCTGAGTCAAATTGATATTTAATTTGAAAAGTGACATTTCAAAGTAAAAAAATAATACTAGCAACAATTAGATTTCTAGTGAATGTTCGTAAATGCAGATGCCCGATAATAAACAGCAAAAAGAACTTGTTATTAATAATGAATAATTGCCATTTTGGTAAATCACACTGTTAAAAGCTGACTGCAGACGCATAGAAGTAGTGGTGGGCAACGCGTGGCCCGTCGGTACGAACTGGGTTACCTGCCACCGTTTTTCACGTCTAAAGTGGTCCGTGGACACCATTTGATTCAATGATGTGAAAGTGGCCTATTTCGAATTTGACTTTTGAAAGACTCTTCAGAATTTGCAAAATCAGTAACTAATTTAACTAAACACAGAATTGAAATTTGAATGATCAAGCCATGTTGCTTTTTTAAAATGCAGTGATGCAACCTCGATTGGATTTAAATCGAGGTCGAGGTCGGCTCCGAAATAAGCTATATGATATTGATTGACTTTTGCACCGGGCACTTGCACGAAAAGAAGATAGATTTGAAAACAAAAGTATTTGTGCCTATCATGTTATTAATCACACTGTGTCATCACTCAGCACACTGAAAATCTGAATATAATCTATGATAGTTTTTATTAGCTAATTGCTAGATCATAATATGCTTTATGCTTATATTTGAAAACAAAATACGCTTTATGCTAACAATTGCAGGTAAAAGATGATTGTTGCTATCGGATGCGCTCAACGCATTTTTCAATGCATGACATAAAATAATCACAAAGCAATTTTGTAAGTAAAAAGTCACAGAAAAATTCATTGAAGCTATCTAGTGGCATGAGGCCTCACGTCCAATTTGAGCACGTGCTTGCTTTGGACACAAGAATTTTTAATACAAAATCGGATATGTACTCGTACATAAAATATGAATGATTGCAACAAATACTATGTAAACATAGAAATACACTTGCAGTCCCGCCACCACGACGAGCTTCTGCATGGAACGAACCAGAAGATGAGACTTTTACAGCATGTTGTACACTCTATTACTACTACGAAAACTGCGCGCCTTCCGAGTTCTAACGAGTTCCTTTGATCTACAGACAAGATTAAAGAAAAAGACTTGTTTACTGTCAAAGGAAAATTGAAGTCTTCGACGACCAATATGTCAGTTTGGTGTGTTTACTCCGACTATTCGAGATCTATTAATTCTAGTTACATAATTTTAGGCATGATCTGTCTTCATACCATCCTCTATCACGTTCTATCAAGTGCTCGGAACAACTTCAATGTGCGACATTTGCGAGAGTGTGGTTAGATGCTTGATGCTTGAGCTAAAATTTGATCAAAATTTTTTTGTTTACCTTACTAAGCACGGTCACGGAGATGGCGGTTTCATTTTTGAAATTTCCTAAATGATTTTTCAACGCTAACCCATGTAATTTGACCCCTAGATTACGATTTTGATGGTTGAAAAATCATCGATCGAGGGCTTTTTGAGAAAAATGCAAAAATTCAAAATGGCGGACTCTGAAATCGAAACTGCGCTCTACACACTTCCATATCAATTTCCTAAGGAATTTCTCCATGCATATCCATGTAATTTGACCTCTAGATTACGATTTTGATAGTAAGAAAATCATTGATCGAGGGCTTTTTGAGAAAAACGCAAAAATTCAAAATGGCGGACTCTGAAAATTCCATATCAATTTCCTAAAGGATTTCTCAATACATTCACATGGCTATCACAATTAACAATTTCATCTCCGTATTGCATATTAGAAAATTAAAAGATTATATATATTTTTTCCGACAAACTTGCGACAGAAAGTTTCGTACCGGTATAACAGATTACAAAAGTAAATTACTTTGTAATTCCAGAGGGGCGGAAATTTACCGTTTAAATTAGTTTTACGAATCGAATAATTAAACAAGTCTAAACCAATCTATGCTATACGCTATGGAACTGTGCATGTTACTCTTGCATAGGCATATTGAATAAAGAAAACAGCTTAATTTCCAAATGGCTATAATACCAAACAACACTTATCAACAACTTCTACAAATGCCTAGCATTGTAGGCTCGCACTGCTGCAAGAAATCTTCCATGAAAGTTGGGATTGCTGGTGTCTTTCACCTTGTAATTTTCCCAGAAAGAATCAAAATTGGAATGCAGGGTCTCGCTTACCTGCTCACTGTACATTCCCAAGCCTTGGTGCTTAGAGAAACAGAATTCCGGCACATGATGAAAGATACAGTGTAACTTGGGTGTAATGGGAGTGTTCAATGCCAATACATCATCGCGGAATTTCTCTATGAAATCGCAAATCTGCTGTCCAAATTTTTCCCGAAGCAGGCACTGACTACGTTGTTCAAGCTGTGGAAAGCTGACACAAATGGCAATGCATCCAATGTTGCAATCGCACGCAATTTATCCACATCTCTCAGAAGGCTGCGTGCGGCATTCCATTGAACGTGCCTCCATGATACTGATCTTTTTTTATGTGGCATTGAGCCAACCACTCAGTCGCGATTTCTGGAGCTGCATTTTCCAAAGTGCTAAATATCTTAGCCACCGATCCGATCATGAGATGTATTTCAGGGGGGGGGGAATCACCTGTCACGATTGATGGGTGTATGACATTGCCATAATTTTTTGCTCGCGACTTTTCCTTTTGGGAATAAAAGTATGACTAGAGCAGCTTTGATAGGTTTTCCCATGTTCTACTTTCACCGACATTCAACAAATCTCGTTTGTGTGCATTACACCACGGACATGGATGGGAACTTCCGCTGCTCATTAATCCTAGCAATAGGTTGCACACTTTCATGTCTGCAGAAATCATGAACTTCGTGGTCAATTTGTTCAGACCAACTGCATGCCACAAATATTTCAAATTCGGGTAGCACTCGATGATGTCAGGTCTTATTGCGACGATGAAGATATCATTGATTCCACAAGCTCTGCTGGATTGAGCACCAGAGGCACAATCATTCTCAACCAATTGTAGGTTAATCTTCAGAAATCCCTTGCCATTGTCAATACCAATCTTTACAAATGGTCTGAGTCAATCTGTTTTCGTATTATGAGATCGTCAATGAATGTCTGAACATCGGTACAAATGACAACAGGCATAGTAACACGATCCTGTTTAGCATCGAAGCAGTCCATGAAGCGATATTCAAAATGTTCATCAAGTATGTGATCTTTCGTACGAAAAATTTTTCGCGGATACTGTACTCCGCAGAGTTTCTCCCGGATGCTCCACGGATTTTTCTGGTGAAGTTGTACGTCTGTCGGCCACTAAGGCTTAAATCTCTCTGTATTTCAGCAACATTGTCAAGAACGCTTGTAAGAAATATTCATACGTAATATTTCATTGTTCTTCCAAAAAAACTTGAACAGTTACTAAGCTTGTAAAGCCACAGTTGACTGTGGCCTTCGTACTACAAAACCACTTCGTAAAAATGGTCGTGTACCTCTGGTCATTATTTTGCTGTTCAGACTCATTTCGTTGAGTAATTACTCTTAAATGGATTTCACGGGATTTAACGAAGAGTGAAAAATGATATTGGTTTGACAAGCTTGATCCTGGTCACCACTAAGCTGACTTTCGACCTCACTCCATTAACTTAATTGAAAGCAGTTGAATGCACAATTTACTGAGTTATCATCAGAAATTCACTGAGGAATTTCTGCGATCCGCATTCAGCCTGATTCAAATTATACTGTTTTAGAATTCTACTTTTATCAGAGGCTATAGCATGTTGGAGTCAACAAATATCAATTTGAGAATCGAATTTGCAATCGAGTACTTGTCAAGTCTTAAATATTTCACGTGTTGACTTTTTGCTTTATTCTGTCGCTTCAATGTTTCACAGAGAAGGAGATGTTAATTATCACTAACTAAACCACCGTTGTCATGTTGCCATCAATTAGTGGCGCCCTTCGCCTCCTCTCATCATGCCATCTATCATCGAGGTGATGATGGTCCCTCCTGTCATAAGGGACTCCTTTTCGAATGGGAAAAGGACTCTTACGCAAAATCATTGAAAGGGGTCACCTTTCAAGAGGTGGCAGTGGTTCCTTCCGTCATTGAGGGACCCATTTCAATCCTTCAGGGCACAAATCGTCATTTCATTGATATTCTATGTTTTATTTTATTAATAGTTGTTTTAAATTCTGAGTCCCATTGCAAAGGAAGTTGTTTTACTTGAGATGAAAATTAGAAGAACTTGTCCTTGAGGCATGGATGGGACTGGCATTGTTGGCGCCTATTACGGTGCTGGCAACTTGGCCAGCAGAAGACATCACCTGTCTTCTTATTGAGCATGATAGTAGGTTATGGAAACTTACCTAGGTCTGTGCAACCAATTAGCAGCTACAATTAGGGAGCATCGATTTGCCTTCTTTACTTTCATACCCACGCGATAACCTCATTTCGATGCGCGTGGCACCATCTGTACGATTCCCTGCCACCGTCATTTTCTGTCGACAAATTTAATGGATGCTACGAACTGTAGACCTAGCCGGCATCCTATTAGGTAAAACAGAAACAATAATACCAGAAATTGTCAAAATATAGTACTCTCACATAAATTTTCAGGTGTGAATTATGACCTATGATGTAAGTCGGCATTTTATCGTCACTTGGAGCTTGTGTTTCTGATCTTATACGTACAGGAGTTGCTTGTCTAAGAGTATTTTTGGGGATTTTATCTCTCCTTACGTCCAACGCTTCTGTACTAAGTGAATGCTATAATGTTGCTTGAGAATGACTACAAATAATTAAATTCTCATACGATGGTGAAAATCATCACAGCAGTTACTTATAATAGAATATAATGCTTACTAATTTGAATAATTAATTGAAGTAGTCCTGATGAGGACTGATGGCGTTCTCCAATCCGCAAGTTTACAAATGCAGTGCTGTTGCATCCATTGGATTAAATAGTTCTTGAAAGAACTCAATGGAGCTTTCTCGTGGCAACAAATCAAAAGTGATCAGCTTTGGCCCAATAACTGGTAAAAATGGAAATCTTAAGACTCTCAATACTTCTCATTCTTACTGTTATTAGGCTATACTACTAATCAAAGAAATCACTTGTACACTAATTCAAGAAAAAATGTTCTTTAGTGAAAGATATGTCCAGTATAAGGTATAAGCTGTAGTTCGAGTGGGAACATATCGATGATATCGTGCCAGCAGTAAGCATTTATGCCTTATGTCATTCCATTATTTTCTTTTTAAAAGAGAACTAGAGGCGAGGCAAAAATCCGACTTAATAAAAAAGTGGCAAAAATTGGTAATTTTAGAGCACGGTCAATGTTCTTTACATCAAATCTGACTAACAATATTCACATAGGTCATACTGTTTGAAATTCAGTGGCATTAAACTAGAGCCATAAAGCGAAGAGACAATGAGTGCCAGAGGAGCTTGTTGTTGATGTGATGGCTCAGTACGTCGACTCGAAGTCCCAGTTCAGGGCTGTGGTTGGAATATCGGAGGCATTTTCTGTTGGGGTCGGTGTCCATCAGGGATCAGCGCTCAGTCCTCTTCTGTTCCTTGTCGTTATGCAAGAGGCAGCTAAGACCTGTAAAGGAAATGTGACATGGTAACTTCTCTATGCTGACGACCTGGTGTGAACCACTGACAGAAAAGGAGGAAGCAGTGAGGATGTTCGACCGATGGAAAGAAGAGATGAGCAAAAGTGGGTTGAAGGTAAATGTGGGAAAGACCAATGTCATGGTGACTGGAAAGAAGAAGGCAAAGAAAATGCCCACGGGAAAATGGCCATGTGGATGTTGTGTAAAGGGCGTGGGAGTGAATTCGATTCTGTACGTTGGATGTAAGGGGTGGTGTCGCGGGAGGTGCTCTGGACTGAAGAAGTTGTCAGGACGGGGAACTTTCATTGTTCAGCTTGTGTAAGTGGAGTAGGCACGAGAAAAAAATGACAGCCTGGTGGTAAAATATTGTAAAGTGGAGCAGTTCTCGTATCTCGGAGACATGTTGGAGAGTGCTGCTGATATAGAGAAGGCATTAAGATCACGGGTGTCATCAACATGGCTCAAATGGAGAGAAATATCCAGCGGATTGGTCAACAGACAACAGGACAATCCCTATGGATTATCGGAGCAAACAGTACGCTGCATGTATAAGATCGGTACCAGGGATCTGGAACGGAGCGGAGCTGGAGCGGCTATGGAAGTGGAGCGGAGTGGGATAGGAGCTGGAGCGGAGCGGAGTGGTCGATAATTTATTTGATGAAAGATGGAATACGTTAGAAATCATAGAACAAATTGCTACTATTTTTTGCATGCTGACGTGTGTTTGTTTGATGAAATCCCGAATAATAGTTTGATGCAATTGAATAAAACGGACGCATCGCTATTGAAACGCCAATCAGTTATCTCAGTCATTCTGGGAACTGAGCCATGCGTCACAAGCAGACACAGTCATGACATCAGCAGTCATCTCAACAGTAGATGAATCTACTTTTTACTTTTCTTACATTGTCTAAAAGCTAAGTTAAGTAATTACATCATATTATTTTTTCAGAAATACAAACTTTGATAATTGCATGGGTATAGGCCTACCAATATGATACGTAGAACGGCTAGCCTCACATAAAACTCAGACCATCGCAATTCATAAGCTAACCCATACAATCAATTTATGTTTTAATCGGGTAGTAGGAGAGGGTCCTACAGCATTGAGATGGAGCGGAGCGGAGTGGAGCGGGAAAGGGTCTTGGAGCGGAGCGGAGTGAGATATGGGGTTTGACGGAGCGGAGCGGTTAAAGAGGTGGTATGGAGCGGAGCTGAGTGCAGCGGTTAAAAATCGACCGTTCCAGATCCCTGATCGGTACTTCCCATGAATTCGGAACATGGCCTTTGACTGTGAAACAAGAGGAAGTTAAATGTGCCAAAGACAGAAGAATGTTGAGGTGTATGGCAGAGGCGTACAAGTGGAAAGAGAATTTCAATCGAAGAGCTAGTGAGAACATGCAGATTGACGGATCTCAGGACGGTAATGAAAAGAAAAGGATTGCGTTGGTTTGGCCAGGTGAGAAGATCAGGCAAAGGTATTCTGAAAGAACTGGAGGAGATGAAGGTGTCAGGTAGGGTTCGCAGCCCGGATGAAAATGAAGGCCGGGGTAACTCGTTTAAAAAAATTTGGAGCCCAGGTCCAGAAGCCCGATTTTTTATAGCTTGCTTCAAAGTTCCATTAAGTATTGCTGTCACCCTACATTTCTCGATCTTGATAACATTTCTTTCTATGTCTTGTCTTGTGTCGACACCCTTCATCTTCATGATGATCTCTCTGATAGAAAGATCTGATTTCGGAAGATGTGGCTTTAGTTGGTGGACGTCTCTACTTTTAGGCATGGCTGTCAGTAGCAGCAAGATGTGCAAGCAAATAGTCTAGAATTTCCTTTTACTAGAAATTCTATTAACATTCGCTGTTTTCAGGCTTTGCTAACTGTAGATGTTTGAACAAGCTCACGTCATGTGTTTTCAGGTGTTCGTGCAGTCCATAGGTGGAGACTACGCTTACTGCTAAAATCTGGTTGCAGGCCTTACTTTAGGCTATATTATTGCTTGCCAGATAAGAGTATAGGAGTGCTTCCAAATTGGCGTGTTGTTTCTTGATTCTACCTGTAGTTGATCGCTTCAACTGTCAACAAACTGATATTGAGATCGCACAATTTCTCATGTGTTTCCCGCATAGCGACTGCACTAGAAGTTTGAAGTCAAATACATGCAATACTGAAGGAAAGGAGATTGTCGTTGAGGCTGTTCCCAACTTTATCCGCTACCTTAGACATTTATGAACAATGCCTTCAGAAAGCTTGACCAGTTGTTTAACATCGATCACAGTTTTAGATTACATAATTTTAATGTGTACTCATTGATCCAGCAGTAAAGCATGTGTCTTCTCCTGTCAAACCAATGCCGTTAAATCAGGGACGACATATTTGATGAATTTTCGCTATTTGTGGGCGAATGGGAAATTGTTCTTTCAGCGATTTTTCACTACGATTCCATTGTGCAGTTAAGATAAAGCCGTCAGTTGTAGAAATCCGGGCTATTTCTTACAACCCGGTCCAGGCTCTGAAGCTCGTGCTCAGACCAAAAACCGAGAGTAAAGCCCGGGCTAAGAAATCAAGCGGACTGCTCGGACTAGCCCGGGGGGTGCAAACCCTAGTGTCAGGCCCGTGACCAGCTGGGAGACCAATATAGATATAGAGGCAGTGATTTATGGAAGACCTGAAGCACCTTAAGATTGATAAGTCGCTGCGATGAATAGAGATTAGTGGAGAAGATCAATCAGTCGTCCGACACCATGCATGGGAAAATGTGGACGCTCAACGAGAAAGCGTAATGTAGTACAGATATGGCCAAAAGTTTACGGACACCTGCGATTATAGTAATCATGATATCTCGATCTTAATGTATTCAAATTAGCTTCTATTCAAACGGAAGGCATCCTATTCAAGTGAACAGCATACAGAGAGCTACATAGTTTAATATTTTGCTGGAAATCCCTTTGAATTGACCTGGGAATGGATTTATATAGATTTTGTGTGGCTTCTGGCGTGATTTGATGGTGCCACACTAGAATGATAGCATTTATCAATTCACAACGATTGGTTGGTTTCTTCTCTTGAACGAATGCGCTAACACGCGACCACAAATTTTCGATAATATTCAGATAAGGTGACTGTCCTGGCCACCAAGCCAATGAACGAATTCCGAGGTTATTCTTGTGTACGGTAACTGATTTAAACCGATGGTATGGAGCTCCATCATCCTGGAAAAGATAGTCGCCATCTGGATACCATTCAGCAACAGATGGTAGGAGACGCTCCTCCAAGATTTTCTTGTACAAATTCGAATTAAATCGGTCCCCTTTTTGCAAAATAAACAATCGTCCAACACCATTATATGAGATACATGACCAAACCATCACAGAATGGAAATTTCAGACAGTTTCAGGCAATCAGGCAACGCTCACCAACTCGTCGACGCATTTGGCCTCTGACATGTAAAGCCTGAAAGTCGGACTCACCTTCCTCCACTGCTCTTCAGTGAAATTCTTGAACTCATTACACCATTTGAAGCAACGTTGGCGCTGTATGTAATTCACAAAAGGGTTTTTTGCTGGTCTACATGAATTAAGTTCTGCGGATAGAAGTCGTCGACGGACAGTTCGTTCACTGACAAGTGACAACACATCCAGTTGTTTCAATTCACTAGCCAGTTGTTTGGATGAAGAATATCTGCTATTGACACATTTACGAACCAAGATGCGGTCTTCATGGGTGACGTAATGCGCTGACGACCAGACCGCTTTTTGACTTCCAAAGTCGATTCCAATTTAAACGTCTTGATTATGTTGGCAACTGCAGATTTCCCGCCATAGCCCCTTTGAAATATATCGCGAGTCAAAAGTCCTTCATTGTGTAACGCACTGATAACGGCACGATTAGACGACGATATTTGTTTCGCTTTGTCCGGGCTAGTTCGACGAAGCGAAACGTTTCACCAATATGAAGTGAATACTATGACTGAGTTTGAATTTGAATTTCTGAAATCATAGACATCTGACAGCCAAGCGATTGACTTTGTTGTGATTGTTAAGAGAGCAAATCAGTTACCTACCACAATAACGCCTTGCCAGCAGTCCTAGAGGATGATTTTACCAGAAACGAACAAATCATTGATAATCAGTAGGTGTCCGTAAACTTGTGGCCATATCTGTACTTATTATAATCATCTGTATAGCGCTTTCCAACTATACTTCGTGAAACATGCTGATAATAAAAGTATACTCAAGACAGTGAAGTCGAATTAATTGATTTTTAAGCAAACTTGTTGAATATTTTTCGGTTGATTTTCGTCCAGTAAGACAAAAATGCGAAGAGTGTATTTACACATCGAATTTCAATAGCATTGAAATGTACAGATAGTGGTATAAAAATAGACCACAAAACCCTAAGGGATCAATGGCTTCCTTCTCCTGTGAGTTCGCATACCTGATAATTCTAATTGACAGTAAAGTAAATTCTTTCTCATGTTTCCTTGATTTTCTCGATGATAAAGCTTGTGATATTCATATTGCAATATACATGTAGATGCTTTTCATCCATTCTATCCTATTCTGCGTTCTTTTTCAGCTACACTACTCCATCAAATGGCTTGCAGTGCTTCTCAAAGGAAAGTTCGGTATACCAAGTTAGAACGGTGGTCAAATAAATCTCTGAAGAGGGTTATCGACGCGTTGAGTGAACAACCCGATAGTCATCTAACAGAATTCGATCGCGGTGTGCTGGATTTGTATAAACGTCAATTTCTGGTCAATGGCATTGATTTAAATCCTCACGTTGGCATGGGAGTTTTGAAAGCATACACAGCCATCGACAAAACAGCCTTAACCTTCCGTGTTCTTGTGGAGGCGACCGCAAAGAAGTTCAAGCAGGTTGTGAATGCTAGCTGCATGCCAGATGCTCCGAAGGAGTTCATTGATAGCGTACGAATGGCAGATGATGGCTCAGGAAATCCTCCACCTGGAAACATTTGCGAAATTACTCTAAAGCCTCATGTGTATAATGCTTTCATGACTTATTGCTCAGATCGTAGTCTAAGACGAAATGCGTGGGATTCTTGGGTCCGCCGTGCTGGACAATCAATGCATAGTTCAGAAAATCTGACAAATCACAACAACATTCCTGAAATGAGAAAGAAACGTCGTGAAATCTGCGATTCTTTGGGATTTAAGAACCATGCCGAGATGAAGCTTAGTGGCCATATGGCCGGTAAAGTCGAGCCAGTGGTCGAAATGCTCGATTTGTATCGTCTGAAGTATTGGGATAAGGCGCAAGAAGAAATGCAAAGCTTAGTCGATTTAGCAATGAAAGAAACCTTTGCATTCGGATTCGAACCTCCTCTCAAACCTTGGGATTTCGCTTACTTCAGTCGCAAGATTGAAGTCCTACATCCACATTATGATGCATCTGAAGTGAGAAAATATTTCCCACTCGGATCAGTGTTAGAAAATGCATTTCAACTTTGTCGCGACTGGTTTAAGATCGAAATTGTTCAGGCAGCGGTTCCTAATCCTGAAAAGTTCCACGAAGATGTGATGTACTTCCAAGTGAAGGACATGGAATTGAGTGGAAAAGTTATCGCAGGATTTTACCTGGATCCCCATGAAAGATTGAATAAAACTCGTTACACAGAAATGGTTCCATTGAGTAATCGCTCTGAAGTGTTCGGATGTGATCCCGTCGCATATTTCATTCTAAACGCAACGAAGAATTCAGAAGGGAGAACTCTCTTAAGCATGAGTGAAGTAGGAGACTTAAGGAGCTGTCTTGGTAATGGGTTGCAACACATGCTAACCCGTGTAGACCATGCTGAAGTGGCCGGTCGAAATAATCTTCCTCCCGACGCTCTACATATTTGTGGAACAGTTTTCCGGCGATTAAGTCGATATCCGGTCATCCTTCGGGCACTGTCAGCACACACTGAAACGAGGAGAGAAGATGCCTGAAGATTTAGTGAAGAAGGTTGCTAATGCGCGCTCCCATACTGGAGCGATGTCCCTGATGGAGGAGATGTATTTATCGGCATTCGATTTAGAAATTTGGATGACTTCTGAATTCTGGAGAGACGTGCAAGTAAACTGTGGGAGGAGTTCATGGTCATTCCTGAAGTGAAGGGCGACGAATGGCCCTCTTCATTTACCACAATATTCGGGGATGGTCGAGACGCGACCTTATATTCAAGTCTTTGGACTAATACTGTTGCTGTTGATATCATCAATGCTTTTGATGAACTGAATGTGGATCTTTCATCTAATTCCACTGCTCCTAATGATATGAGACCAGTGATGGAGCGTTTTAGATCAACCTTTCTAAGCTTAGGGGGCGCTGTTCCACCAGCTGAAGTATTCAGACGATTCAGAGGTCGAGATCCAGTGAGGACAGTCGACTTACTGTAGAGCTGTTGTTTCATCAACTTACATAATGATGTTTGAGACATGTGAGAATTAACTTTTCTTTGTAAAATTGCGTATTGCATCTGAAAATATCGAATAAATTAATGTGAACAGAGTCTCTTTTCTTATTTCATTCTGTGGGAGCTAAAAGACCACGTCTTTCAGCTGCAATTTATTGTATCAATTATTTCATTCTCGTTTTTAGATTCTTTATTCTTTCGTTTTTTATGGTTTTCAGCAGACATCTAGAGAGAGAGAGAGAGAATATATATATATTTATCAAATGATAATCAAAAAACACAATTCACAATTACTTGTACATTAAGTCAAAATAAGTCAACAAAGTTATTAGCGACTCTTGTTGTCAAAACAGCAAAGGAATTTTGGCGTCTTGTTGTGCGACAATATGCAACTACAATACGACCATTTCGTTCATGCGTTGTTATTCCATGTAGTGGGTGGGACGGATTGTGACAACTCTTGTAAAAGTCCAAAAAGAACTTACGTCGCTTCAGAAAATTGCTAAAAGTGTTCTTGCATGAACAATCACTAAAACATTGGCACGTTTAAATAATCTCTCTATGATAGCATAACAATCATGACTCAAAATACCGAACAACGGAGATGCATACAAGATCAAACATCCAATAATTCCAACAAACACTGCCCATAACTCATTGTGATTAATCTGTCTTTTTAAAACTTTCAGTACGTACAAGCGTCGGGAACAGCGAGATTCAACATCTTGGAAAAAGTTTTCCATTTCAAATCGTCAGACCATACCACACTCCTAGGATCTTCAGTTTTCGTAGGCTTACAATATCAAAAGGAAAAATATAGTCAATACTGTTGTGTCTCTTTGAAATCTCCATTCCTATTGTCTTATTCGCATTCAGTGTAAAACCATTCATAGTGCA
>CAJQUW010014727.1:0-23961 GCA_907163375.1 Prostheceraeus crozeri
CTACGTTGAATTAATAACAAGTATTCAATTCTATAAACAAGTAAAGTAGGAAATTTTGGTGCTATTTTGCATCGGCTCTTAGAATTTTGGTTTACGAATTTTTATCGGTATAATCAAATAATTGTCTGAATTGGTAATAGCACACAATGAAGCTCATGCCGATCTACAGTGTACTGGGTCTATACAACTCATGACATATCACATATACATGTACATAATGTAGATAGATAATTTCCAGGCTTACAAGATTCATGTTGTAATTTCAAAATGCATCACGATTGCAACTTATTCAATTATAAATAATCATTCTTGTTTCAAAAAAAATTGCCTGCTATTGGATTTCAGTGACAGTGAAGTATTTCGACAGAATTTCGTTGTAAAATATGGTTAATCTCCTTTGGTATGCTGTTTCTGAGTTTTGCTTTCCCTCTAGTCCAGTAAAGTTCAATTACGGAGCTACTCACTGACATGGTAACGACGGATCTTCTCCCTAACAGCATTACTGAAGGCAAAGGTTTTCAAAAGTTCTTACAATATATTGAACCGAATTACCAGCCGCCAACGCATAAAGCCATCATGGCACACATCCAAAAGTCGTATGAACATCATTTTCATCAGATAAAGTCATTCCTTTCAGAAAACAAATACACGGATAACACAATAACTACGGATTTGTGGAGTAATATCAAGATGGATTCCTTCATAACTGTCACATTGCATTTAATCACGGAAGAGTTTGAAATGCGTCAAATTTGTTTGGGAGCAGAACATGTATCTTCGCGTCACACCGGCCCAAACATTGCTAAAGCACTGGATGATATTTTATCAAGATTCGAAATTCAAAATGTGTTTAATTGCACCACGGATAATGCTGCCAACATGATTTCTGGAAAATCCCTTTCTGATAAAGTTGTGTACAGCTGTGGATGCATTCTCCATTTGCTCGACCTTGCCATCAAAGATGCTTTAAAGATTTCGGATACTTCTACTTCGTTCGATAATTTGAGATCTCTTGGTACAACAATCAGAAAATCAACGCAATTGACTCCAAGTTTGAACAAGGTAAGTGCAGATCAAGATCAATTTACAAATGACATGATACGTATGACATGCGTGAACGAAAGTTTTAAAAATCGAACTGATTTTATTCACTATTAATTTACCTTAAGACTGCAATGCCTGCATGTCAGACTGAACAATCATACACGTAACTAGGTGGCTACCAGTTACGTACTCTTAAGTCTTAATGACAACAAGATAAGAAATGACTTGTATTGTACCATTAGATATCTACTAACTGAAAAATGCACGCACATACTATAGATAAGAAAAATATAACTATAGAAAAGTACAGTAAAGTGTTACATGTGTAGTACCTACAGAATAGTCATGCATATGTAGGCCTAGCTGAGTACGTGATGAGTGATGATACAGATGAGGGAAAATATAGGCCAAGTCATAGAGTAGAAATTTAAGTAAAGGTAGAGAGTCAACTTCAACAAAATATTGCATGCTCTTAATATTCTTAAATAAAAGATTCAGTTTTTGCGGAGAAGACGATTCTGAAGCCTAAAAAATATTTGATGTGATTTATAACATCATAAATCTTTTATAAATATATGTTACTTACTCCTGACTTTTTATAAGTACTTTATCGTTTGTGGTATAACAGCTCACTTTACTCGTAAAATATCTGATTATTTTTCTTCTGCGTTCATTTCACTTTTTATAAATCATTTAATTAAATTCTACGTTTTCATTTCTTATTTGAGCAGCCTATCCGTTTTTAGAATTTTTGCTTCCATCGTAAAAGTTACAAATGAAATAACACATGTTTCCTATTCCAGTCATGAAAAGGTATCGACAGAAAAGTGTATTGAAATATATATATATATATATATATATATATATATATATATATATATATATATATATATATATATATATTGGAAAATTGTATCGAAAAGTTCTTATAATATAGGCTATGCGAAGTTGCCACTCTACACCTATTTAATATTCAAACTCCCTGGACCTAGCTTATCAGTGAGAAACTACAGTGCCCCTCCCCAACAATTGTTCACAATCGCCGCTTGTAAGTAGTAATTTATGTTATGCGTACTAATTTCAGGCCATTCAGTTTCTTATAAGTGAAAATTAATTGGACAAAACGTTGAAGGATCGTCGATTTCAGCTGGATATACCCACCCGTTGGAGTAGCACATATTCCATGATTTCAAGTTATTTGGATCTTCAGAGAGAAATTATTCTAATTGAAGAACAATTGAAGGAAGCTGGAGTTTCTCTCATTGGCAAAGAAGATCATGTGATCTTAGAATCGATCTACCCTGTGCTGACAATTCTGAGTGATGTAACAAAACACTGGCAGTCAGCAAAATCTGTTATTATAAGTGAGGTGTATCCGAGTCTTTTCAAGATGCGGTCAAAAATCAGAGAATTTGAAGCAACTAGAGAGCGCTAGAAAAAGGAAGATAATACTGAAGAAATTCTGTAAATTGTTGTCAGACCACATCACTTCCAGATTTTGCTTGGACGACAAAACATATTTGAGAGATATGTCAATCCATGTAATTGCTTCCGCAATGGACCCACGCTTCAAATCTTTGAAATTCTTCAATAATGAGGAGGATAAAGAAAATATCTTTCACAGGTTGCAAAAGGAAGTGGAAAAAGTAAGTCAGGAGGAAACTTGATAATAACCTACACGTTCGAAAGCGAACGTTTTTGGCATTTTGCCAGTCTAATTTTTGATTATTTCAAACTTCTTAACACTTTCACATCATACACATGAATAAATTTTCATCATACTTAATTTATGCAACAACAATTTATTTACATTACCGATTAATATTATTCCGAAGCCGATATACTTTTAATATCATGAATTTCTTTATGATACAAATTCTTTCTCGATGATTGTTTGACTTTCACCATTATAGGCCTACATGTAGACTTTGCAAGCTCAAGTAAGCAAAAAAGGGTGCTCCTTTTCAAACTCTCCTACCAATATTTCTTCGGCTGTGGACCTTACTTTGCAAGGCTCATAGTGCCATAACAAAAAGACAGATGTGCAAATTTAGACAACTACAAACTTGTTTGAATTGCTTATACGAAAATTATGCAGCCATATCGTATTGATTATTGGATTAATTAATGCTCCCTATAGTCCTGTTTGCGAATAATGCCACCCCGTCTCACACATTCTCAAGTGACGAAGACTCGATCGCTGAAATAGAGGATCCCCTTATCCCACTACGAGTAGCTCGTAGCCACACTTCGAAAGAGACAGCAAAAGATAGGGTATTGTCCCTCTTGGATGACGATGATGTACCTGCTCATCTTGTTGAAGAAAGTGGAGGATTAACTTTGGACGAAGAGATACAGAGATACAGAGTAGCAGATGCTTAAACGAATAAGTTTTGCCTTGCAGTCGATGGACAACATCTCAAAAGATAAAGATCCTTTGGAATGGTGGAAGGCAAAAGAGCTGGAATTGAAACGTCTGAGTTCTATGGCCAGAATTGTTTTAGCTGTCCAAGGCTCCTCAGCAGCAAGTGAACGTGTATTCAGCACGGCGGGAAATGTTTATAATAATAAACGCTCCTCATTGACAGCAAAAAATGCAAATTGCATTATTTTCCTGCACGAGAATTCAAAATTCTTGTAGAAATCTAGACGTTTTTCCATACAAATACATGTAAATGAAGAATTTTGTGGAAGTGTATACATGTTGTTTTAATTTTAGCAATAAATTCAGCATGTGTATACAAGTGCGGCAACAGAATGATACATAGGCTTACATTTATAAGCGTGATTAAGAAGATAAGCTAATAGACAGGGCTATATTCAATGTTGCTTACTTGTCTTATTGTCTTGATACCTTAGGTCTAAGCACAAAACATGAATTCTCAATTACTAAAAGAGCCATGTTGGTTAGGTCTCAACAATTTATTTAGTAAACCTATGCGGCTATCGATTGTATCGAATTGCAGAATTTGTCTTATCTGAAAGTAAACCTTCTGTAAAACTCCTATAAGCGTAAACCAACTAATCAAATATTTATATCTGTGCTTTGACTACACCCAGTCAGGGTGCTCTGGATACCAATGTAATCATCTTACGGTCACATAGACATGGCTTACAGTATATTATTATGCCCATTTCACCTCTGAGGACCGAGCGTCGAAACCATTCCCACAAAATGAGTCACTTCTTTTAACTTATTAAGGGTCGCTCGGACCGCACGGTCCGGACCGGACCGAGCGTCGGACCGTGAGCGGACCGTGCGTCGGACCGGACCGCGCCCAGCCCTGCTTAACAGAGATGTCACACATAAATGGCCAACAAAAATTTAGATGACATAAAACAAAACCGTTGTAGGCTTGCCAGATAACATTATTGGCATTACAGTTAGCCTCAAGACGTCTGACGTATGACAGACTCCTACATATTTTTTTATAAAGATGGCAAAACTGGACATTCCATTTAAGGTCATCGGAAAAATAGACTCCAAGAATCTTAAAAGCTCTGACTTCTTCAATAATGTTCCCATTAATGGAGATAGGAGAGTCAGTCAGAGTACCAGAGCGGTGAACAGACATTACTTTCGTCTTTTCAACATTGATGACAAGCTTTTTACGCGCAGATCAGTCAGAAAAAGAGTTGACTACAGATTGGAAGTTACTCGAAGAGTTCTTGTTGAGGAAATGAACAAGAGTGATATCATCTGCATACGCTATCAGCTTCGTATCGTCATAGTAAGGAAGATCATTGATTAGAAGAATAAACAGAATAGGCCCGAGAACGGATCCTTGATGGACACCACTACTGACACTCGTCCACTTAGTAAAAGCACCATCACAGACAACTTTATAATACCGGCTGGAAAGGAAGATTTGAACAAAACTGACACAATGAGGATTACAATGAAGTTGATCTTTCAAGGTTTCCAACAAGGTGAGGTGACTAATGGAATCAAAGGCTTTCTTGTAGTCGACAACAAGAAGTTTAGCACAGTTAAAGGGATCTTTGGATAAGTGTTGCAGAAGGTGAAGTCTAACTGAAAGAATGGCGTTAGTACAACCACCAAAGGAGTTTGGAATGAAACCAAATTGCTTGGAATTCAAGGAGAAGGATATGGAAGGAAGGATAACCCGATCGCGAATCAGTTTTTCCAGAATTTTGCTGGCAAATGGAAGAATCGAAATAGGACGAAAATCATCGTTACTTTGGGAATGGGGATAATATTGGCAAATTTCCATTGTTGTGGAAAAATAGCAGTCTCAAGAGAACGGTTGTAAATAATGGAGAGAGGCTTTGCAAGAACTTCGGCAAAAAGACGAAAGAAGTGACCTGGGAGACCATCAGGTCCTGTGGAATTCGCTTTGCATTTCTTAATCATGCTAAAGACGGTAAATTCAGAAACAGAGGAAAAATCAGAAGAACGAGTAGCACAGTTATTGAACAGATGAATGTCAGGAGGAGAGAAATGTTCAACTTAGAGGCAGAAAAAGAGTCAACGCGAGGACCGGGAGAACTTTTCAATTGACTATTGACAGCTTTCCAAACTTCTGTGGGGGAGTTCGACTTTAAACGAGAAAAATGTTGCATTTTGGCCTTATAAATTTCAACATTAAATTTCTCTCTAAGAACAAGATATTTCCGAAAATTGCCTCGGGAGAGGGCTTTGTCACGGGCATCAGATAAGACTTTCAAGGAAGGAGAAAGCCAGGGTGGATCACAAGACCGCATCCGAACATTCTTTTCAGGGAAAAACAGATTATAACAGAATAACACAAGATCTTGAAAAAGATGAACCATCAGATCAATGTCAAGAACATTCAAAAAGCCATCCCAATTAACAGAACCTAGAAAGGAATAGCAGGTCGCAAACGATGAAGAAGTACAGGAGCGAACTTTCTTAGTGTAAGTAGCAGAGGAATTTTGGGACTTAACAGAGCCACGAACAAAAATACCATTATGGTCTGAACGACAAAAAGGAGAGATACAAACCGGCACTTCGAACTTATTCACTTGATTAGTGATAACAACATCTAAAATATTTCGACCCCTTGTGGGCTGTTTGACAATTTGAGTCAGATCGTTGTACTCATAAAAATCATTCAATACTAAGCGAAGATCATTAACATCACCTACAATCAGAATGTGACTTGAGGGAGTATTGTCAATCAGGCATTGAATATGGTCAATGACAACAGAGTGTGCTCTAACATTTCCCCACTAAGGATGATACACTAAAACAAGAAGCATATCGAAATTGTCAATTTTGCAGCATAAAACGTTAGATTTGGTGTGTGGATAGTAATTACTAACAGCGGACACTTGAAGATGTGTCTTGTAAAACAAGGACACACCACCACCATTACAATCTCGGTCAAGTCTCAGTACATGATAGCTAGGGATAGATACAGAATCATTGGCAGTAGATTCATCCAACCAAATCTCGGTAATGCAGATGAAGTCACTTTGGAAGGAAGACGCTCTCAACTTCAGCTCATCAATTTTGCGGAAGAGAGACCGTGCGTTGAACAAAAGGAAGGATGGCGCGCGGATAAAAGTACTTTTCGGCTTGCGTAATTTGTTGGTAGGACCGAATGTAGGGGAAATCGGGAGCCACTGGAGTTGAAGATCCAGAGGGCAGAAAAGATTCACGTGAGTGGGAAATTGACCAGGAGGAAGGTGGATTGTGGCAGTTGGGACGTAGGAGCCGACGCAGCCGTCTGCGGATGGGGAAATTGTTACGTAGGCGCAGCAGGTGAGAGGCACTATATCGATGTGGAGATGACATAATCGTCGAAGTGAAGGAGATCAGGAGTGACAGGGACAGAATCGTCAACATGGAGAATGTGATGACTCACCGTAAAAAACACTAAATCGAAGATAACGAGGATAATACACGATGCGTACGAGAACTATATACCTAGTGAAGTTCATGAGATAATTAAAAATCGATGGAATCCAAATTTGGAGTAAAAGGATGAGAATAATAAAAAAAATCTGTGAAAACGCCAAATGTGCGAGAAAGCTGAACGAGGAACGCAGGATACGTCCGTTCGCTAAGCCGACAGAGGAAGTTATGAAGCGCTCGAAACATTGTGTTTTGCTACCAAAAGCAGAGGGAACTTTTTAATGAACTTTGGGGACTTTTGAAATTGTCATAAAATGCATTCACTTCGGCAATTTTCAATCTATTGTCATGATTTACATGGTCATTTTCAAAGTTTGCATTGGAATGATTTATGGAATATTTAAGATTTAGTCTTTATTTTCTAGTAACGCATTTAAAGTATATTCATGACAATTCAACAGCGGTGCAAGCAGCCAATGGCTTTTAGAGTTATAAGTTCTTCATGCTATAAATTCGTGCATGTCTTTCAAGTCACGTCTCTGTGACTTCTTGAATGATGGACGTGCACTTCGAATTATTTGTGGCACTTTGTGCAGATTATAAGACACCTTCATTCCATGAATTATATGTCATTCCACAAATGTGACAACAGTATCAAAACTATGTTTCCCAGTCGCATAGGCCCTAAAGATAGAGAAGCATTTCAAATTGAAAAGGTTACAAAGGGAAATTGTGCAACAACATTATCAATATAAGAGTGGTTACTCAATAACAGCATTTTAAACTATGCCATGAACGAGGAAAAACTTGGATTATTTTAAAAATATCACTCAAATTACATTGTAGGCAATCTACAGAATTATAGGTTCACTTTTCTGTTGTTAATCAAATCTCTCACCCTATTTGACAGGTTAATTCCAATGAATGGCAAGTTTTTTGAGGAAATTTGTAATTTCTTTTGTAATTTCATCGAAAAAGCATTGCTACTTTTTGGAATGAGACGTTTTTATTCACAAGTATAATAGAACTTGTACAGCGAACCGAAATTATACCTTTTTTGCATTCATGTCAAATTGATCAGTGAAATATCAGGTTTCTCATGGTAAGATGCTCATGAACATTAACTGTCAACTCCAACGTGAATTTTGCAATTTAAGATATGATGATTTGAGGCATTTTGTTCATATACGTCGTTCAACTTCGTATCAAACTTACAATAATGAATTTAATTACATTCCACGGAAGTCTAAAAGATTTTTTGTTTAAACTTATTATGTTAATAAGTTTACAACTATGAACAATGCGCATTATGTAAATTTCAAATTTAGCCATCAATCAATCCGAAATAATTGTGCACTATTTTATATTCATAAAAGAACAAGTACAATTATGTTTGAGATACATAGATGAATGTGCTTGTAGTGAAGTTATCGCTCTATCTAAATAAATTTAATCATTTCAGCATATGGCGTTAGAAAGAGAGTAGATCTGAATTCTAATCCAAACTGCTTCAGAAAGGTCGATTATCTTTCATGTTTGCAGAATACAAAATACGACTGCCGCTTAAAGACAGGTAGTAAATCTACTACTGATAATTTATAAGTAGAATAACTAGTCAATGCGAGGTAAATGTGAGAAGTTCCAGTGTAGTTTAAGATCATGGATTCCAGATGATCTGGTAGCGGTGCATCTTTGCGAAGAAATGATGACAAAAGAAATGAGATAGCAACCAATAGAATTGAAGGTGATTTGGCAGCCGCACTGCGGTTTGGTAGCAACAATACCTACCAGACCGTCGGATTTCACCAGGCGACCGCATCCCCTTTCATGCTCAAAAATTATGCCCGGATTATGTCGAAATCATACGTAGCTGATGTAAAACGTGTGTTATATTAAATGTGACATCGTGATATTGCGATTTTATAGTAATTTGAGTCAATTGCCATGTGATGTGATGTGACTATGACTCTATGAGTCTCAGAGGCAATTTGAACTACCACTAAGTAATATATAATTTAAGAGAAGATATGTGAAACTTGCTGGCAACAAATTGTACGCGCTGACACTTGCAATGCATTTATCTTCACCTAACGATCATTTAAATTGATAGATGCAACGTGGAATATGACAAGGAAAGTGTTTATACTGTCGTTGTTTCTAAAACATTTCATGCGCGACAGTTTTGTCTAGGGAATACTGAAATAGCAACCTGGAATTTGAATATAGCATTTACTGCATCTGCCTCAAGACATACGCTTATTTGCCTCTCACAAAATAGGAACAGGAAGGAAAAATCTGTTGCCAGAACATCTTTACCAAGCTAATTAATCAAAAATTCTTCTATTATGAAATCTTGGAACTTCTATAATCATCATTGCAATTAAATCTGATCATTTTTCTGCATTTCTTCTCTAATGTTTTTCTGATTATCATTCCGTGGATAGAAAAAGCACATCGCATTATAATTGTCACCATGACATGCCAATATTTAGCTTATTCTTTGCTTGTGCATTAGATATGACATTTCGCAACCTGAAAGTCACGGTCAGACCTCGTCCAGGGGAATTGCATCAAGATCAGGTATTTGTGTAAAAAACTAATACCACTATAAGGATGCCTGAGCATAACTACATGAACTGCGGACAAAACTTTGCCTATTATGTGCCTAATATGCAGACTTGGTGATGTGCCGGGCCTCGAGCGGGCTTGAAATTTCTAATACCCGGACCGATATTCATTATGTCTGGAACTGAAAATATTTTCCTCATTACATCATTCAAATTCTCTTATTATATTCATTTGATGGCTTATCAATATGACTATTAACCCATTACTGCCCATGAATAGAAGAACAATTATTTTTTAAAATTTTCTTTTATACAAAAACTTCTACCGTCTGAAGCAACTACAAACTAATGACGATTAGAAAAAAAAATAAATTCTGTATCATAAACATTGATGTTCCATAAGTGGGCACTTCTGCTCATGAACATTGGGCACTTCTGACTATATAATGCTTAAGAATGAAAATTTGAGAAACAGTCAATATGAAGAAGGATACCACAAGTGGAGCACTTTCGTTTTGTGTTTTTACAACGTCCTTGTTTATCATATGAGATAATTGCTTATCAGAGTGAAAATTGCTTGTTCTTTCAGTTTGAGAAGGGGTCCTGCTGGGTCCTGGATGTTGTAGCTTACTCGGTGTCTTTGCCATGAGTGATCGAACAATCGCCCTGTAAGACAAATGTAGTTTTTACTATTGGTCATTGCACGTTTATCTAGTTATGTTGATCCCTATTAATTAAACCAGGCCTTTTATCGAAGAAAATCCTTCCAGGCTTATACATGTATATGTTATCAACGTGTGACTATTCACCCCCTACGTAGTCACAACACATGCAGGCCTAAATGTATTGTTTGTTATTCTATTTATTCTTACCTCCGAAATTGAAGGTGGCTCATTTCTCCTTTCAAGTTACGATGAAGTCGCCATGCAGCGACGACCGCCATATTCAAAAAGTTGGCAAAACTATTCCACCGCCATTTCTTATTTCTTAGCTTAGGCCGATAATCGCTCAAGAATCGATCAAGAAGATTCACGCCGCCCATATATTGATTGTAATTATGAATCAAATGAGGGATGGGCACTGGTATGCGTTTTCTATCGGCTCTACTCCAACGACTACCACTGTGAACGGGATTCACAGATTCGAAATTGCTGATGGCAACTACTGGACGACTGTCGTTCCACTGGCAAACAACAATTCATCGTTTGAAAATTCAATGTGACTACCTCGAGGAAGCTTCTTCATTGCCGCTTTAGACATAATTGGGCATTTTTCAATTCGAGATTCCATTGCAATGCCTGTACAACGCAATCCGCCTTCTCTACATTGTCTGAACGTTTTCGTTGAACAAAAGAATCTGTCCATGTAGATTATATGTTCACTTTTATTTGGAAGACACTGTGTCAGTGTTTGAACGACAGACTCTCCAAGTGGTAATTCGGAATCAATTTTCTTCCCAGTAAATATTTCGAAATCGAACGGATAAGCGCATGACGAAGCCAGGACCTTATATCCAAATTTCACCGGTTTGCCTTTGACGTACATTCTTGCATTATTTCTGCCATGGTATCATCTGTTAATCCAGACTCAATTTGCTTGAAAAGAATACAAATTGCTGAATATTTTTTCGAAATATCTCTGAAAATGGCCTTAATTTTGCCATCTTGTCATCATTGCCAAGGGACGCGTTGTTGGCTAAATGAAAAAAACGCTTGATCTCTTTAAAGCGTTTTTTGACATTTTTTCGGAGACAAATGATGCTCCTACATCTTCGTCCGTACTCCAGTATAGATGTTCTTGTGGTAAACTGTGATAGCCACTGAGGAGTGAAAAATTTCATTTTCACTTATATGAAATCCATCCATGTTGTAAATGTTGGTGGGCATACAAATTCGTCTGTGTGCAGCAGAGATCTATAACGTTGGATCAAAGAATAATCTAAATAATTCACTTGCATCTTTATCCACCAGTAGTGGGAAACTTTCGTCAATGGGCGTCACTTCAGCTTCTGGTAACGAATTACGAAAATCAGAGCTTTCTCCCAATGATGCGATACTTTCCTACGCTTCGGTTGTGGCATTGAGCATTCTCCATCGTCCGACCGTTGATGGATTTCAACCAAACCTGGCACATCTTTGATGTTAGATGGTAATAAATCATCCTCTGCTATGTCATCTTCATCGGAGATATATTGTGAGGACTCAGGTGGCAAAATTACCAAATCAATATCAGATTCTTCGTCAGAATTTTCGATCAATAGCTGTGCAGCTTCTTCGACTGAAAATAGTTTCTTTGGCATCCGTCTGAAAAAAAGATAGACAGGAATTAAATCAGTACTCAATTAATTAAGAAAATAAGTAAGTACTAACAATTGATAAGTAAGACGAGGGTAAAATTGGTTCCAATTAAGTAGGTTGCTACTGTGCTCGTGTTACTAAAGTACCTCAGCGCAGTAGTTAGAGGTGCAAACATCTCTACCTCAGGGCCAGGATGCAGTGGTGAACTTTTTTTGCTATAGTAAGCAAAGTCAAATTTGCTGTAGTAACCCCAAATGAAGATGATAGTACAATGAGATTCAAAGAAAATGCAATATGAAACAATTGATTAGGATCAGTTTAGAAAGTCTACTTAACGTAGCCCTTTTTGTGTAAATACCATCTGAGGCGATCCGACTAACTTGAAGTTCCTGCTTGTAAGTTAAAATTACAAGTGATACAATTACTATACGAATGTGTTGCATAACTTACTATGATAAGCATCCAGATTTGACATTGACTATTTAGCGCATTATGTAAAATGTAGCACCCTAAGTGTCCAATGTTCCATTACTGGAACATTGAAAATACATGCAGTGTCCAATGTTCCAGAAATGGAACAACATTTCTAAAACTCAATATGAACACAGAAAAGCAACAATTAATGAAATAATTGTATTGTACGTCAACAGACTAATGCAGAAATTGTAATCCGAGAAAAGTTTGACTTACCTTATATTTTTATGGACAGGAGTGGGAAAACAAGTTTCAGTGATAAATTTTGAATTTTTTCGAAATTTCAAATTTCTTTGGACAGAACCCAATTAAAACAAAATGCTTTACCAGGCATTGTTGAATTTATTTACATCATGCTTCTAATATCCGCATGCTTAAATGATACTTATAAATATTTCTTATGCTTATAATTGTGATTCAAAAAATTGTTCCATAAGTGGAACATTGGGCGGTAATGGGTTAAGAAGTAAGATTAGATAAGGACCGTCATAATGATTTCGCATTTTTGCTGTTTCGTCGTAGTTGAGATTTTTAATCAAGGATGGTGAAGTGAACAAAGCGATGAATTCTGCCATCTGGGCCTGGACCTAAAATTTCGTAGCCGATGCGGGCCGCTGCATCTCTGGGATCAAATATGCCGAAATCGGGAAAGTTAAACACGGCTGGTACATGCATGCGATGATTCATGTTAAACGTTTCTTTCAGATTTTTCAATAGTTTAAAGCCACTACTTGTTAAGACTTTGGAAAGTAGAGCTACTGCCTCTAAAATAAATTGAGTATGAATTATGGTTGAAGCGATCTCACTTGCTCGTGGGAAGAGAGACAGAGAGTGAGTGAGTGAGAGAGAGAGAGAGAGAGAGAGAGAGAGAGAGAGAGAGAGAGAGGGAGAGGGAGAGGGAGAGGGACAGGGAGAGGGAGAGGGAGAGGGAGAGGGAGAGGGAGAGGGAGAGAGAGAGAGAGAGAGAGAGAGAGAGAGAGAGGGAGAGAGAGAGAGAGAGAATTGGCTTTTTATGAACTGTGAGTTACAGCTCTATATAGTTTGCTGTAAACTATGTCTTTGTGTATATGTTGAGGATGATAGGATTTCTCAGACAAGATAAAATGTAAATGTGAATGTTATTCTAAATTGCTATTTACATAAAAATGTAAATTTCTAAATCCAGGAATTTGACGTTATGATTTATTTTAGTTTCTAGCTTTATGTTCAGATAATGAACATTCAAATGGACCACAAATTTATCAAAATCACTTACGCTGTTTGTCGAAATCACAAGTATATCATACTGACATCTTACCCAAGTATTCGGTTTTGTGGAAAAGACAATAAAGCAGCCTGTTCCCAACAGTTCATGAATATATTTCAGAAGGAGCCAGTGAAGGCTTTTCCCATGGCAACTCCGGACGTTTGGAGCCAGAAAGTGTCATCAACTTGGAGGTCATTGTTATTTAGCATCACTTTCATTTGTGTCAAAAGTGTTAAGTCTGTTCTCTTTTCATCCGGGTATTCTAGTAATAAATTTAAAAATGACCATTTAAATCATGACAATAGATTGAAAATTGCCGAAGTGAATGCATTTTATGACAATTTCAAAAATCACCAAAGTTCATCGGATAGTTCCCCCTGCTATTGTTCTATTGATAGCAAAACACAATGTTTCGATCGCTTTTGAGGTCTGTCATCCGCTTAATGATTTATTGTGAGATTCACCTGAAACAGTTTCTTTACAAAATGAGTCAATGGTAACCTACATTAATACTGATTAAAGATGATAGTAACACGTTTGTAAAGCCAAAATTACTTGACCGAACGAATACATGCGAGACAGAATGATATTGCAGCATTATAAAATGATCCGACGTAAACCCTAGTCTTATCGGCCGAATACAGTTTCCTTAGTGACCCGTTAGGGGCCGCTATTCCGTCGCCCCATCAATATTTCGCATTTTGTCAAAAGACATCACGTGACCAGTCTCTATAACATGCTTGGTGATCTCCGACTTCAATGCTTGTTAAGTTTGATCACCTTGTGTTGATAATCACAGATTTCTTTTCTGATAATGCTTCTCTGACTTCTACTAGGACTATGCCCAATATTTACGAGTTGACACTTCCCTTAAGCCCTTTCAGCAAAGATATCCATGCCCCATATTCCATGATGTGTTAACGTTGTTACTAGCAGTTTGTAATTTGACTAATTTGACTAGACTAGAACTCTTGCTCTTCGAAGGGACAACTTACCATTAAGTAAGTATTCTGGAGATTGTAATAAATCATCTGTAAATATTGTAAATGATATGATTTATGTTCTTTTAGATACCGTCTCATATGGCTTCTATAAAATAAACGAATTATTGCCAAGGACGCGTTTTACAGTATTTAATGGTAAGGATACAATTACGGATTTTGGAGGTATCAGTCCCCTCAATTGATGTCCTGTAAGTACGTTCCATGTCTTTGAAAGAATAATAAAAATTATGTCAAAGGTGTAAGCAGCTAAAGTCGAGTTTATAAAGTTTCAAGAAATTGAAGTATTGTCAATTTAGTCAATCATCAAAGTTGTTAGAAATTCACAAGTCGATTTTAAAACTCAAAGGCCACTGTCTATATATCGTTTCATAAGGTTGTCAATTTATCCTTGAATTTTGGTATGGCTGATTTGTCTAGTTTGAAAAGAAAACGAACAGTCACTCGAACTAAAGTATCGAAAATATTTACAAGTGCAGAGAGAGCAATACAAGTGAGCGATGTGAATGAAATGCAAGTATCTTTGAGTTTATTAAAGTTGACCTATGATCGTTTAAAACAGCTGAACGAGGATTTAGAACCGTTCATCGATGATGAAAACCTTGAAGAAGAGATAGAAAGCACACTTGAATATGATAAGAAAATTGAGTCAATGATTTTTAGCTTGGAAGAGCAATTAAAAATTAAGGAGGTTTCAAATAATGCAAACGCAGATACGTACGCCTGTCCAAGTAACTTATCATCTATTATTACAAGTAATCAGAAAAGGAGTATGTTACCAAAATGTGAGCCAGAGTCATACGACGGCAGTGATGTCACGAAGTTCAAGTCCTTTCTCGAACGCTTCGAGAGAATGATAAGCGTAGTACACGATGATGCCGAAAAGCTAAGTTTTCTAGAAATGTACACTAAAAATGTACCAAAAGAAATCGCGCGAAGTTGCATGAATATAACTCCCACGTTAGGCTACAAACGGGCTATAGCGTTATTAAAAGAAAAATACGGTAATGATTATTTGATTACAAACACTTTACTACAGAAAATTGAAGCTTGGCCGATAATCCAGCCTGAAGACGGACTATCATTAGAAAGATTCAGCCTTTTCCTTAGAAGTTGTGTTCACAGCATCGATCGCATATCGAACTTAGAAAGACTGAATAACCCTAATGAAATTCAAAGAACGACAGAAAAACTACCACTTAACTTGCGAGAAAAATGGCGAAATACAGCAACTACTCTAATAGAGTCAAAGAAAAACATTGTCTTCACTGATTTGGTGGATTTTATAGAACGAGAGGCAAAGATTCTCACAATGCCAATTTTTGGTGAGCTTAAGTATTCAACTAATCATGAACAAGAAAGACTCACAAAACACGTGTCATTTGCTACTGGTCTATCAAACGAAAATGAATCTAAAAGAAGAGATCAGAAGTTTTTCGAATTCTGTGAAAGAAAGAACCATTATTTGAATGAATGTTTCAAATTTGGTAAACAGGCTATTGAGGAGAAAAGAGTGTTTATTCGGAAACATTCAGTCTGTTTTGGATGTCTTCGAATGGGCCACCTTTCCAAGGATTGCAAACAAAGATTGACGTGTGATATTTGCAGCAGAGGGCATCCTACTTCACTTCACATTCGCAAAGATTCTTCCACTACTCAAGATAAAACGCATGACAATACCAACGAAGAAACCGTATCAGCATTCTGTCACAAGGATAATGAAACTGGGGCCGGTGATAAGAAAAAGATAGCTCTGGCTCTTATTCCCGTGAAAGTTCGCATCAAAGGACAGAGTGAGAGCATCATAACTTACGGCGGTTTAGATAACTTCAGTACGGACTGTTTCTTATCGAAGGATTTAGTTAAACAACTCGGTATCAGCGGTGCAAAGACCATGATTCAATTGACAACTATGGAACGCAAGAAGAATCCTACATCGACATATGTTATAAATCATCTGGAGATTTTGGACCTTGATGAGAATACCACTTTCGCACTCCCATCAACTTTCACAATGCCTGAATTACCCATTTCGAAACAGGACAAACCTTCAAAAGAAGAAATTATGAAATGGAAACATTTCAGAAATATCCCACTCGATTTTGTGCGTGCAGAAGTCGGCATTATGATAGGTGCAAATGTCCCAGAATTGATGAAACCTCTAGAAGTCATATACGCAAACACAAATGAACCCTACGCCACGAGACATGCTTTGGGGTGGGCTATTAATGGACCTATTTCTAACTCCGAAATTACAGAAATAAAGGTAAATCGTACAAAAGTCGATTATCAAGATATCGCAACAAAATTGGATATTATTCATGCATTCACATGATTTTAAGGATTCAAACGTAGTCGGTTCCGGTCCATCAATCGAAGACAACATGTGGGAGAATCAAGTAAGTTCTACAATAAGGTTCCACGATGGACATTATGAAATCGGATTACCCCTTCGCGAAGAAAAACCATGTGTACTCGATAATCGTCAACAAGCAATAAAACATTTGAGTTTCTTGAAAAGACGTCTGGAAAATAATGTACAACTTTGTCAAGATTACTGCAGTTTCATGAACGATATGATTGAAAAGGGATTTGCAGAGAAATCACAGAATTCAGAGCAGCAGTCAAAATCATCATGGTATATAACTCATCACGTCGTATACCATAAAGTCAAAAGGAAGATGCGAGTGGTTTTTAATTGTGCATTGAAATATAAAGGAATTTCATTGAATGATATGTTGCTTCAAGGACCAGACATGACAAACAACTTACTTGGGATTCTTCTGCGATTTAGGAAAGGAAATATTGCCTTCTCTGGGGACATTGAGAAGATGTTCTATCAAGTCAAAGTTCCCAATGAAGATCGTAATCTCATGAAGTTTTTGTGGTACCCAAACGGAGATTTGAGAAAGAAACCCATGGAATACCGTTTAACTGTTCATGTATTCGGAGCTGTTTCTTCTCCTAGCTGTGCAAATTATGCTCTCAGACAGGCCATTTCACAATGTGATGATCAAAGTATAGCTCAGCTATTAATAAGAAATTTTTATGTTGACGACCTCCTTCTTTCTGCTGATGATGAAAATGAAGCGATCAAGATTATCGACACCGCTAAACTTTCATGTCTCAATGGAGGATTCAATCTAACCAAATTCTCAAGCAATTCATCCAGCTTACTGAAATCATATTCAGGAGATTTAAGTCCAAGTGATAAAGTTGAGCAAAGCATCAAGGAGAAATGTGATATAAGTATTCAGAGAGCGTTGGGTGTAAAATGGAACGTAGAATCGGATACTTTCGGATATAAAATTGAAATCAAAACAAACATATTTACGAGAAGAAGCGTATTATCTGTTATATTTTCCATTTACGATTCTCTTGGTTTTATATCACCGTTCATTTTGACAGCTAAATTGATATTTCAAGAATTATGCAGACTTCGTATCGGTTGGGACGAGCCATTGCCCATTGAACACGAACAGAAATGGCGGATTTGGATCTCAGAATACCATAAGTTGTCAGACTTTGAAATACAAAGATGCTATAAGCCCATTCATTTGAAGGTAAACTCATGTGAAATACATATATTCTGTGACGGTAGCGAAGATGGTTATGGAGCCGTAGCATATGCTCGTTTCAATAACTCAACTAACGATGTTCATTGTTCATTCGTTCTGGCCAAAGCCCGAACTTGTCCATTAAAGCTGATGACCATACCTAGAATCGAACTAACTGCAGCTAGGCTGGGAGTCCAAATCAAATGCATTCTCCAGAAGGAGCTCGAAGAGGCGATGTGTATTGAGAATTATGTATTTTGGACAGACAGCACTACGGTACTGAAATATATTCGCAACGAGAAGTGCCGCTTTCACCGATTTGTATCAAATAGAGTTGCATTCATACGAGAGCATTCTCATCCTGATCAGTGGAAATATATTCCCTCAAAGGTAAATCCTGCTGATCATGCTAGTCGAAGAGTTGATATGTCGAAGTTCACTGATTTGAAAGAATGGAAACAAGGTCCCTCATTCTTATGGTCTCCAAAGTCAGAATGGCCTAACGATGATAAGCATCGTAAAGTAAATCCCAATGATCCAGAAATAAAGAACTCGAAACAAATGGCGTATAGCTGCTTCACTCGATCAGAGACATCTCCAATCGAACGGCTTTTCGAGTCATCATCTTCATGGTATCATTTGTTGCGGAAAGTAGCTTGGTTATTGAAAATCAAGGAATGCTTGAAACTAAAACTACAATTGGAAAGAAGCTTATCGCTGAATGACCTTCAAATAGCTAAAAGCGCAATTTTCAAATATATACAAGAAATATTCTTCTCAAAAGAATTAAATGATATTCATCAAGATAAGACTGTATCAAGGAAAAGCTCAATATTTCAACTGAACCCATTCGTAGACAGTGATGGCATGCTTCGAGTCGGAGGAAGACTATCTAGAGCAAACACTTCATGGGAAGCAAAACATCCTATTATACTGCCGAAAGATAGCAAAATCACCAGTTTAATCATCCAATCAACACATCCAAAACTCGGCTGCATGGCCAAAGAAACCATCATTTCGGAGTTAAGGAAAACGCTGTGGATTATTGGAGTTAGACAACTTGCTCGAAAATGTACAAAAAACTGTATATTCTGTCGCAGGAGACAAGGAAAGCCAAGTTATCCACAAATGGCAGATTTGCCTGCTGACCGCTTGATTGGTGATCGACCACCATTTACGAATGTTGGCCTAGATTATTTTGGACCTTTTGTGGTGAAACGCGGTAGACGAGAAACAAAATGATATGGTGTAATATTTTCATGTCTATCAAGTAGAGCAGTACATATCGAAGTTGCACAATCACTTGATACTGATTCATTTATCAATGTACTTAGACGTTTTATAGCGAGAAGAGGACAAGTAGAAATTATTCGATCAGATAACGGAACTAACTTTGTGAAAAGTTATAAAGAACTTAACGAAGAAATAAAAAAATGGAACAATCAACATATTTCGGAATCAATGTTACAAAAAGGAATTGATTGGATCTTCAATCCACCAGCCGCATCCCATTTTGGTGGAATATGGGAAAGAGAAATCCGAACCATTCGGAAAGTGTTAAACGGCGTTATGAGGGAGCAAAATGTAAGACTTTCGGACGATTCGCTGAATACGCTGATGTGTGAGGTAGAGGCAATAATGAACAGCCGTCCGCTAACTAGTATATCTGATGATCCAAAAGATCTGAGCCCTTAACGCCTAACCACATACTTTTATTGAAATCCAGCCCTTCTTTCCCTCCAGGATTATTCAGTGCAAAAGATTTATACATACGTCGCAGATGGAAACAAGTTCAATACCTTTCGGATTTATTCTGGACTAGATGGACCAGGCAGTACTTACCCAAACTCCAAAGAAGACAAAAATGGGTAACAAATCGGGATCCCCTTCAAATTGGAGATTTTGTGTTAGTGATAAATGAGGATTATCCGCGAAGTAATTGGCCTACTGGTCGTATTATTGAGACCAGTATTGATGAAAAAGGAATAACACGATCTGTGAGAGTTAAAGTGGTGAATACAGGTCAATTTTTGCAAAGAACGAAACGTCAAATTGTGAATAGTAAAACTAAATTTTCTGAAATTAACAGACCTGTATCCAAGATTATTCTTTTGACAAGTATTTGTGAACTAAGTGATTAGCTACTATAGAAGTCAGCTGAATCTATAGGTCTTTTGGAGAACCTATCGTTTCATGTTAATTGTATTTCCTGTATATAATTATATCAAATATTTCATATTTGAGGGGCCGGAATGTGTTAAGTTTGATCACCTTGTGTTAATAATCATAGATTTCTTTTCTGATAATGATATGATGACAGCTATGTTTTGAGGGCGTCAATGGCAAATTAGAGGGCCGACAATTTGCCATTGACAGCCCGAAAAATGTAGATGTCATAATCATTGTATGCCATGTTGCGAAATATTTCTATGGTTTCATTTCCAGGCCATGAATTTTCCGGGCCATTAATGAATTTCTGGGCATTATCAAAGATATCAGTCTTATATACATGGTATACAATGCTTCTCTGACTTCTACTAGGACTATGCCCAATATTTACGAGTTGACACTTCCCTTAAGCCTTTCAGCAAAGATATCCATGCCCCATATTCCATGATGTGTTAACGTTGTTACTAGCAGTTTGTAATTTGACTAATTTGACTAGACTAGAACTCTTGCTCTTCGAAGGGACAACTTACCATTAAGTAAGTATTCTGGAGATTGTAATAAATCATCTGTAAATATTGTAATTGATATGATTTATGTTCTTTTAGATACCGTCTCATATGGCTTCTATATAATAAGCGAATTATTGCCAAGGACGCGTTTTACAATGCTCTTTGGGACTCCATTTTGCGTTCCTTCAGATGCCTTCAGTGAAATCACTTTGGCATCACAATAGAGAAAATGTAATACTTTAATGAGTAAATGAAACTGAGGGAGTTAGGGGAATCAACACCAGATTCTTTCGTGTGCCATCGTTTTGAATTAGTTTGTACTCCTAAACCACTGGCAGACAAATCTTGTGCAACTGACAATTTTCTTACAATAATCGTTTATTGAATGTAGAAAGCTGGACAGAGAAAAATTGATATACGAAGCACATTTAGGATGAAAAGAATTAGATAAAAATTAAAAAAAAAATTGTCGGTCAAAACATAAGTTGGAAGTAATTTCAAATAGGTGCGAAAGTCAAAAGTCATCCATTTTGTTTGTTGAACCTAAGTGTACAAATTGGAATGAATGATGATTTTCGACGCAATGCATTACAGAAAGGAAGAGAGAGACGTTTACCAGTGGGTAGGAATGGAGGCATCAGACTGTTCAGTTTATGTTCAAGTTGCATCATTTTATATAGTACTATGTAAATACAAGAGAGTATATGGACCAGGAATGTAATGCTTTCTTATGCATTCATGTTTTATGTAAATCATAACCGCTATCGGCAGCAAAATCCATTCATTTTCACATATTGTTTGCCTGAGTTGATCATTTTTTCACACGACCACTAAAATGACCGCTGAAGATTTGCGTTCACGGTCATACATTTTGAAAATGATCGTGTTCATGGCCGCGGTCATACAACACTGGATACATGTATGCCTCTTCATATTACTGTGACTCAGAATTTGTGATTATTGAAGATACTTTAATGTGCAGCTCGACCTTGATGAAGTCACCGTCACCATACCTTGCCATTTCTATTCGGATATCATTGTTGATTGCCATTCACTTACTTAGAGAGTCCAGCTTGAGGGGAATTTTCAAGACGATTCACACAGCAAAGAAAGTTTGTCTTAGGACCAATAGTTGGTAATGATCGGCTCTTCTATCCTATGATTTATAGAAGCAGAACACTCTACAATTAAATAATCAAGTTGATATGGATAAAGGACCACTTGCTGTACATGCACGGGCAACATAAGGGCTGAATTCATCACTGATATCAAATGAAAATGAGAGGACGTCCTATTCAAGTCCTATTCACACAACAAGCGGACGAATGATAATTATTATGATAGCAAAGTGATTCCACAAGGTGAGAAAAACAACACATATTTGAGAATGAGAATTTAATGACAAGTACAACAATGAAGAGTTTCATCACAATGTTTGATTTGCCGACACCGAAAGTTGGAGAATGTCAATTGATTGATGACGAAGGAGTTGATGCAGGAGGGGATCAAGAGTATACTTTTAACAACTGAAATCTATGAAATAAGATGAAATCAAGCAGGATAAAATACTCTTCTTCACCGTCCAATGTAATTGATCACAACATTGTAAAATGTATTAATAAATACTGTTCAATCCGGATATGTAGAGAACCGTCATACACTTTCCACAACCTCCTATTATGATCTGATCATGTTCTTCGTGAAACCTTATCGGTATTATCGGATATTGGGGTCTTTCCGTTCCATTAAGCGTATTTCCACCAGCAGAACACCATATATGTGGGAACGCGTCGCAATCCATCTCAACATACGTTTCCTTTTGGTTCCATAACTTCCTCCTTTGACTAACAGAGACGATAGGCCTTACTCCGAAAGTCGGAGAGAGCTGTTTGACGACATCGGAAAAGGAGTTTGGTCCCGGCTTTAAGTCAATGTCCTTCAATATTACTTCCTTGTTTCCCCACTCCCAGTTGTCTGAATGCTGATTCACTGTTAAAGTAGAACTTGCATGAACCACCAACTTCACACCTGAAATAGAAAGAAAATCACCCATTCATATCGCTCAACTTTACCAATTTTAAATTTCAGACTCCCTGATCTTCAAAATCAAGAGAGATTTACGATTACGATAGTAATCAGCCAACTGAAAGTGAAAAGAGAATGTGGCAAAACTTAAACATCCGCATCTACCCCCGCATACTTCAACATCCACATCTACTCCCGCAGGCATCAACATCCACATCTACTCCCGCAGACTTCAACATCAACATCTAGTCCCGCAGGCATCAACATCCGCATCTGCTCCCGCAGGCATCAACATCCGCATCTACTCCCGCATACTTCAACATCCACATCTACTCCCGCAGGCATCAACATCCGCATCTACTACCGCAGACTTCAACATCCACATCTACTCCCGCAGGCATCAACATCCACATCTACTCCCGCAGGCATCAACATCCACATCTACTCCCGCAGGCATCAACATCCGCATCTACTCCCGCAGACTTCAACATCCGCATCTACTCCCGCAGACTTCAACATCCGCATCTACTCCCGCATACTTCAACATCCACATCTACTCCCGCAGGCATCAACATCCGCATCTACCCCCGCATACTTCAACATCCACATCTACTCCCGCATACTTCAACATCCACATCTACTCCCGCAGACTTCAACATCCGCATCTACCCCCGCATACTTCAACATCCACATCTACTCCCGCAGGCATCAACATCCACATCTACTCCCGCAGACTTCAACATCCACATCTACTCCCGCAGGCATCAACATCCGCATCTACTCCCACAGACTTCAACATCAGCATCTACTCCCACAGACTTCAACATCTGCATCTACTTCTACAGACTTCAACATCCGCATCTACTTCTACAGACTTCAACATCCACATCTACTCCCGCAGGCATCAACATCCACATCTACTCCCGCAGACTTCAACATCCACGTCTACTCCCACAGACTTCAGCATCCGCATCTACTTCCGCAGACTTCAACATCCACATCTACTCCCGCAGGCATCAACATCCACATCTACTCCCGCAGACTTCAACATCCGCATCTACTCCCGCAGACTTCAACATCCGCATCTACTCCCGCAGACTTCAACATCCGCATCTCCTCCCACCGACTTCAACATCCACATCTACTCCCGCAGACTTCAACATCCGCATCTACTCCCGCAGACTTCAACATCCGCATCTACTCCCGCAGACTTCAACATCCGCATCTCCT
>CAJQUW010014728.1:0-51113 GCA_907163375.1 Prostheceraeus crozeri
TTTGTTAACCCTGTATTTTGTTGCGGAAAATAGAAAGATGCAATGGACCAGATAAAACGTCTACAGTTTTCATGATATAATTTTCTATTTCTATTTCTGATTCACGATTATTCGGGATCTATGCACCTCCACCAACATTTGGTAACATCGTTTTTTAACAATAAAAATGTAATCTTTTTATATAATGAGAAAAAAATAAAATTTTTTCTAATAAAAATATAAAAATGGAAAAAGCAAATTTAAAAAAATTATATTCGCCCGTATCACTCTGTTCTTCTTATTCGACGAGATCATCGGTATTTAAGAATAAATGTTTTGATAATAATAATAATCCATGTACAGATGTAAATATTTTATTTGAATTACAAGCCGAAATATTTAGAGGACAGACTAAAAGTTTACCTTCTATTGAAACTAACTATAGTATTTTCCCGGGGGATCCATTTATAAAATTTATGGATATTGTAAGCAAATATAATGATGTGGCTTACATTGAATTAAATAAAGAATACATGGTCATAATTGGTCACAATAATGTTTATGGATTTATTAGAGACAGTGTTACCAATTAGTAATACTGATTGGATAGAAAATATATGTCAAGTATATTATAGTGATACAATTTATAAACAAGAAACATCAGAAATGCCCGAAAGATACGATAATGATACTTATATAGGATTATATTCAAATTTAAATATCAATTTATTAAAATATTACATAAATGGTTTATCTCAACAAGAGAAAATTTATGTGTGGACAACACCTTATACTATTAACAATGACCATAATCATAATCATAATAATTTTAAAGAATCTGATAATAATTTTAAAGAATCTTATAAGAATAATGATGATAATAATGATGATGATAATATAGATGATGATTCTGAAACATCTGAAAATGGTGTGAATGGTAACAAAGATTATAAAAATATTAGTAATTATAAAAATTTAAGTGAAGAAAAATTTATATCTCAACATGGTAATAATACTACATATAATCAAAATTTATCTAAATTTCATTTTCTTACAATTGAAAATAATAATGATGGAATAGTTGAAGATACTGTTAGACAACTATGTGTCGGGTCTACAAAATTTAAATTAGGATTTACATCTAATCAATTTAAAATTTTATCATCTTTAATAAAAACTAAAAATGATTCAGATTATGGTGGTGTTATTAAATTTTCCAAAAGAGATCAAAGACCAATATTTTTCTCTATTATATTATTATCAAATAACGAATATAATTTGGAATTAGATATTCCTATCAGGGAATGGCATTCTATACCAAAAAGTGTAATTTATGATGTTGAAGAATCAATTTATGATGATGATGATGAAGAATCAATAGTTAGTGAAAATAAATTTAAATTATCTTATGATAAAACGTTATATGATAAAACTTAATGTGATAAAACTTAATGTGACAAAGAAAATAAAATAACTAAAGAACGTGAAATATATAATAATATAAAATAACTCTCAAGACCTTGATATTAGAATGTTTATATCTAAAATTAAAACACAAATTTTTTCTTTAAAAAATAAAAAATGGAAAATAGCAAGTTTTATTATAACTTATGTAAAAAAAAGTTGCAAACAAAAAGAGGTTAACAATCTCATTTACAAAGTAAATTGCATTTACAAAATGTAGACCGAGTTGATGAAGGAAATATATTAAAATTAATTAATTATAAAAACTATCTAGAAACATTGCCTACTGATATAAAAGTTAAAAAAATATTTGATGATTATTCACATTCGGAATATAAAAAAGTTTTTAATAGTGAAGATGAACATGTACGAACCGAAGGTTCTAGGGCTTGGCCCGTACCAGATGGAAGATATTTATTTAGCGATACTGATGAATTTAAGGAAATAGATGAATTTGATGAAACTAAAAAAACCGATGAAGCGGAACGAACCGAAGGTATAGAACCGAAGGTTCTATATAAAATATTTATTTAATGAATCTGTTGAACATAATGAAACCGATGAAACTTTTTATAATGTATTAACAAACTTTTTCAAAATATTTCATAAATCTTTCAAATGTTATATGAATGTAGAAGTACTTTATACAAAAAATGGACCTGACGGAATTCCTGAAGAAATAATACAAGGACATTTTACAAATTCACAAGAAATTCATAATGTAAATGATATACAACCTATATTTGAATCGATGATAAATAAATTAGAAAATTGTATAATTGAAGCCCAGTTACGTGAATCTGGTTGGAGATTTGTTAAAATACTATCTAAGAAAATAATAATTGATAAATATAAAAATAATACTGGTGGTAGTTATGTTCCTTTACCTTTCCGTTCACCACAAATAATTAACATAAAAAATGAAGATGATTATTCTTTTCTGTGGAGTATTATAGCACATTTACATCCTGCAGAATATCACAAAGAAATACTAAGTCATTATGACAAAAAAGAATATATAAATGAGTTTGATCTTTCGAATGTTTTAGATGAATTTCCATATGATTATAATAGGTTAATAAAGTTTCATAAAAAGAATAAAAAACTAATAAAAGTAAATGTTTCTGAATTAAATGTGAATTATGTTTCTATTGGTAATATTACTCCACTTTACTCAGATTCAAAAAAAATTTATTTGAATAATAAAAATTTATGTTAATCAGAAATAGTATATAATGATAGAAGAAATTACATGCATCATAATATTTTTCACCAAGGAAATATAATATGCTCTGAAAAATTTGAAATTATAAAAGCATTATCACCAATAATGATTAATCATAATAATTATAAAGGACGTAATTATAATTATGATTATTATTCCAATTATTTATCTTCATCTTTAGAATATCAACAAAAATTACAAAATTTAAAAAAAAGTTTACAAAATTGTAAAACAGATTATGAACAACAATTAAAAATGTTACTGCAAGAATATCACCATAAATATCAAAATAAGATAGAAACGATTCAAAAATTAAATGAAGACAATAAAGAATTAAATGAAGACAATAAAGAATTAAATAATGAAGAAAATGAAACCAATCAATAAATAAATAAATGTTTAAAAAAATGTCAACAACAATATAAAGAACAATATGATACAGAATATATTTATCAGCTACAAATATTAAATCAAAATTATCAACAGTCTGAAAAAGATTTGCAAATTTATATCGATTTAACACATGAAATATGTCAAGATAAATTTGAAAAATTAAAACAAACAAAACAACCAGCACAAGCGAATATATTATGTTATCAGGGTCATTTTATATTGTGTAAAGATGTTTCTATATTTACAAAAACTTCAGATAATGCTAATTTTCCCTGTTTCCTATGTATGACGAGCTTTAGAACTAAAGAAGAAATGAATAGACATTGGAGTATTGTCAGCAACACGAAGCAGTTGAAAATATTTTTCCTAAAGATGATTATTTAATTTATAATAGACATTATTTGAAAAATAAAGTACCCTTTACTATTTATTGTGATTTCGAAGCATATAATGTTAACATAACATGAAAATATGAATAATGGTAAATATGAAAAAAGTGCACCTGAAAAAAGTGCATCTGAACAAAGTAAAGAAAAATATTTATTTGAACAAAAACCATTATGTTGGGGAATGTACATTAATTTAAATTATCCTAAATTATTTAAATCAGAATATTATCAATAGTATGGTGAAGATAGTTCAGAAATGTTTACAAAGAAAGTAGAAGAATTACAAGGACGTTTTTCACAATTGCTTGAAACAAATATACCAATGCTTCCATTAACGGATGAAGAAAAATATCATTTTAATGATGAAATAAAATGTTTTTACTGTGGAAAAGAATTTACAAATAACTATAAAACTGGCAGAGGTAGATATCTTGATAAAGTAAAAGATCATGATCATCTAAATGGATAATATAGAGGTGCAGCACATAATTCTTGTAATTTTAATGCTAATAAATTTAAATGTAACTTTGTTCCTCTATATTTCTATAATGGTTCTAAATATGATTTCCATTTAATAATGAAAGATTTATTTTCATCTGAAAAATTACAACAACAACAAATAAATGCACTATGTAAACAAGAAGAAGAATATTTTTCAATGCATTTAGGTTGTATTAGAATTTTAGATGCATTTAGATTTTTTACTCCTTATTCATTAGATGTTATGGGAAAAACTTTGAAACCTGAACAATGTAAAATATTAAATAAATATAATTTAAAACCTTTAAAAGGCATATTTCCGTATGAATATATAACTGGAGATATAAATAGAATAAATGAAATAATGAAAGAACAAAAACTTCCTCCAATAAATAAATTTAAATCAACATTAAAACAATCACAATTATCTGAAGAAGACTATGCAGAAGCTGAAAAAAATTGGAGAGAGTTAAATTGTAAAACAATGTATGATTATACAATGAAATATCTACAGATAGATGTATTAATCCTTACTGATCTTTTTGAAAACTTTCGTGACATGTGTTTAGAATATTACGGAATAGATCCATGTTATTGTTATTCTACACCAGGTTTAACATGGTTAGCAGGATTAAGACATACTGTTGTTAAACTTAAACATTATAAAGAAAATACATATGATAAATTATTATTTTTTGAATCTGGTATTAGAGGTTGAGTTTCATCAGTTTTAGTTAATTATGAATATATAACCTGGAGATTTTAATTCATGTGAATAAAATTAATGGAAGAAAATTCACAACTCCTTCCTCCTAATAAAAATAAATTTTGAAATGAAACATTTAAAAAATATCACAATTATCTGACGAAGACTATGCAGAAGCTGAAAAAAATTGGAGAGAGTTAAATTGTAAAACAATGTATGATTATACAATGAAATATCTTCAGGATAGACTGTATTTAATCCTTAGGATGATCTTTTTGAAAACCTTTCCGTGGCACATGTGTTTTTTAGAATATTATGGAATAGATCCATGTTGTTGTTATTCTTTACACCCAGGTTTTATACTTGGTTGGAGCAGGATGTTTTTTTATTTTTTTTTTTTTTTTTTTTTTTTTTTATTTGTTTGTTTTTTTTTTAGACATTAATTTTTATTTTTTTTTTGTGTTTATTTTAAAACATACTGGCATTAAAACTTTAAACATTATAAAGAAAACTACATATGATAAATTATTTATTTTTTTTGAATCTGGAATTAGAGGTTGGGGAGTGTTCATTCAGTTTTTTTTTTTTTTTTTTTTAGGTGTTGTATTTTAATAGGTTTTATGTTACGAGTGTTTACAATTATTTTTATAAAAAAGTAAATCCCTGATGATTATGGAAAATATAATGAAACCTTTATCTTCCAGAGACTGTAAAGCGATCTGTTTATATAATTGGTTTTAAATCAAAATATAGAAGGATAACTTATATCAAGTGAAGAGAGTCAAGCAGCAAGTTGATTTTGATTTGAAATCATGCAAAGAAAACTATTTGTTATAATTTTTTTTATACGCAAACCTATTTTTTTTTTGATGAGTTTAATAGCTTATTATTCTTCTTGCATGATACAAGAATTACCAACAGGTGAGATGGAATGGTGTAAATATTCTAGATTATTCAAAAAAACATATGATGGAAATTTATAATCATGGTTTTTTTATATATGAAGTTGTTGATTTAGTATATCCTGATGAAAATAAAAAGATTTAAAACAAACTTATTTTCCTTTCTGGTCACCGATAAACAAAATTTCCCAATATAGAAGATTTTTTCCAGATTATTCCAAAAATCTATAATTCCTAAGAATAATAACAGACCCAAAACAAAAAATAACTTAGGTTAACAACCACAAAGTAATATAAAGGAAAAGTATGTTGTTTGAAGGAAGATATGCTAGATTGGTTATTTTAGAACCCATGGAATTAGGATTGTCACTCAAAGTACATTCGAAAACTAGTTGTATAGAAATCTAGGTGGTTAAAAAAAATGAATTTATATAGTCGTTTCATATATTGAAAAACGTAAAATAGCTAAAAAGAAATTAAAGAGGGGTGGATTTTGGAAACCGTCGTGTTCTTTAAATCATTAATGTAAAAATTAATGCATTTTATGGTAAGAGCTCTTAGGAAAATGTGCGTATTAGACAAAATATTGAAATAGTTTATGATAGAGATAGGTTTCAAAATTTAACAAGGAAACCTACATATAAAAAGATAACTACTAGATTTAGTGATGAACTATGTGCTGTACATTTAGTTTCGAATCAGCGGTTAAAACATGATAAGGTTTAATTTCATTGGATTCACTATATTAGAATTAGCCTAAACATATTTATTTTATAGATTTATATATGATTATTTAGCACCTGCTTATGGCAAAAACTATAAATTACACTTTACAGATACCGATTCTGTTTTCTTTAGGAGATTTTAGTTAACAATACCGTATAATTCTTCACTTGATGAAGAAATTAATAAAATAAAAGATATCATTCATCCTTCTGATTTATGTAAAGTAAAAGATGAATTAGAAGGAAATGAAGATTTCATAACAGAAGCTATATTTTTAAAATCTAAATGTTATTGTTATATAACTACAACTAATAATATTAAAAACACATAAAACACATTTAAAAGGAATTTCAAAGGCATCAAGTTTGGCTAATCAAATAACATTTCTAGATTATAAAAATGTATTATTTATTTTAAATAATGAAATAAAAACAGCATGTAATTAGAGACTTAATTCAAAGAAACATCAAATGTATTTAAAAAGAAGAACATAAGTTAGCATTAGATCCTTTTGATGATATATTAAGAAAAATTTTACCTGATGGAATAACTACTTTACCTTTTTTTAATTTTCATAATTTTCTAAGATAGACAAATTTGGATATATATATTAAAATGAAAAAAAAAAACTATTATAACACTATATTTTAGTACTATTTTTTATCACTCGGCAAGGAAATGTTCTATAACTCTATCATGAATTTTTTTTTCATCAACATTAATTGTAATGAAGCCATAATCTTTTTGACCAAGCATTGTTACACGATTGTTTAAATTCATCTTTATTTCTTACGCATAAATCTCTTAACAAATCACTTGAGTTTCTTGCATTTTATTTCAAATAGTATATATATATTTGGCATTCTTTCTAATAACACTTCCGTCTAATGTAATACAACTACTTTGTGTTAAATAAAAAAAACAGCTACAGTTGTTATGTCTACCTTCTTGTGAAATAATTTCTCTGAAACTGACTGATTTCTGTCATTAACACAACCATCAAAAATTACACAATGTTTCATTGTTTTATCTAGTTGTACTAGGAATCTTGCATATTACACTATCATCTATTAATTGTATCTTTATATGCTTATTTTTATTGGATTAACTACTGATTTATTTTTTTTGCTGCTTTCATTAACACCACGAACTTATTTCTTCTTCATCTTCAGATTTTTCATATTCTTTGAATATTGATTTTGAAGCAATTGCTGTTTTTTTAAGATTATTTTTCAAATCCATATTTTTAAAAATTGATAAGACCGGATTGTTCTGCTGTTGTTGTATAATCATATGGATTGTTTTGTAATTAATCCAAAATAATTTTTGGAGTCGTTAAAATTTTAATATAATCTTAGATATGTTTTTCCACATCCTGATCTTCCGCAAATAACTGACAAAACTTTATTAGATAAATTTGGAATGATGATTAAATTTGAGTTTTTTTTATTTTTAATGGGTAGTAACCTTTTCACTCATTTTTTAATTATAAAAAAAATTTATTTTTAATTTTTTAATTTTTTTGTTTCTAAAGAAGAAGAATATAGAAGAAAAATTAAGAATAAAATTAAACTTCTCTAGCTTCGCGTGGGAGTTTATACCTCTGGACGGGAAGTTCATACCTCCCGAACCAAACGGATTTCTATCATAATCTCTTCACCTCCAAAATTATTATTTCTTGTCCTTTTTCATCAGTGATTCTCATGTTAATGTTGTTAATAGTTTTTCTTGTAATTAGGGGAAATATATCTAATTGTTTGGGGAAATACATTTAATCTTTTATAACCAATGGGTACAGTAAAAGCATGGAAAACTGAATATTAAATTTGATAATTTACCATTTATATATCCTCCTTCAATAATGTCACAATGTACAACAATTGAATTTATTTCAGTTATTTTTGGAATCTTCTCACCTAAATGATAACCTTGACTATAGGCTTGTTTATTAAATCCTAATAGCTTTGACAATGATCTATCATGATTAAAATCAACTTGATGATTTTCGTCTAAAGTAAGAGAAAATTTATTAACTGCCGGTTCAGCTGCAAAATGTAATTGTTTCTTATCTTTAAATGGTATACCTAAATGTCTCTTAATTTTCATTTGATATTGATTCAACTTCGTAAGAACCAGGAAGAAAAGTTTGTTATTTTCCATGTTTTGCCTTTATCAGTAGAATATCTAAATTGATCATTCACATCTTTGATAACGTTTCGAATAGTGTTACATGTGGAGAAACTAGTCAATGCAATTTGATAATTTTTATTTTGTTCCAAATGTAGAATGGGTTCTAAATTACAAGTGTGCGATGAAGTAGTTGTTATAATGTTTAACGTCGTACTAAATTTTGATGAACCCAAAATCTCTGTCAAATTTTCTAAATGATTATTAATTTTGTCAAAATCTACTGATGATAATTCTCTCGAAGACATTTTTAACTAAATTTTAACTAAACTTAATTTTTAACTAAACTTTCATTCGGCATATAAATAATATCAGCACTCCAAAACATCATCTTTATTATATACTTTTACTTTCAATGGAAATTTCGGCTTTCTATATTCCTTGTGGATTTCAGACGCGTAGCGGCTTGGGTCATTCGACATTTCAGAGGCCATAAGTTGGAGCGTTGCTCTCAGACTGCGTTGCTGTCGTTTCAGAGTTATGAGTTTTTTCGAAACCCTGACCGAATAATATTTTAGCTTGTAAAGCTTTCTTAACAAACATTCTTTCAATTCTTTCTCTAAATGTAGGATTTTGAATACTATCTAATTCTTGAATCATCTTCTTATCAGCTACATGTCGAGAACTTAGGTCATGATTTCGATAAGCTAAATCATGTCTGTAAGCTGCGGCATCTACTCTATTTATTGGTTCTTCACCTGGTTTTGGATTATTATTCTCATCTAGTCTTATATCTAATCGAGTTCCTGGACCGGTATATGAATGACCAGGAAGATGTTTTTCTTTTGAATATTTACTCCAAATAAATCCAGGAAAGTTTTCTAATGCTTTTTGTATGTCGCCTCCGGTGTGCAGCCGATCGCTGTGCTGACAATTTGAGGTTTTATGTACTTTTAAGAGATAATTCAATAAATCTAAATTTAGAAATTTTTAATTTAATTAAATTTCCGGAATTTGTAGAATTCATTTTAAAAGATAAAATAAATGTTTTACCTAATCGGACCAAAGGTCCTCAGGTTACTAACCTATCAAACCAAAGGTTCTGAGGTTATTACCGAATCATACTAGGACTTAGATATATTCCAGAACCATCTTTTGTTTCTTTAATTTCAATTAAATCATCAACATTGTGGAGAATATTTTTAAGAACTCGTTTTCCTTCATCAACCAAATTTAGTTTACTAATGAAATTATGTACTACTCCTTCACCCCTAGCTACTTTCTCTGGCTCTCTATCATGTCGTTTTTGTTCTTCTAATGCTGCCTTCTCTGATTTATTTTTATTTACTGCTTGGACAATACCAGCTGTCCCACCTGCAACACTTCCTACTGCTGCTATGCCACCTATTATTAGAGGAATTAATGGGAGAATTCCACCATTCTTTTATTCTTGTAATTGAATATTCTCTATCATTGGTTTACTTATGTAATACTTTTTTTTGTTAATCGTAATAGTTTTAGGTGTATTTTTGTCAACAATATTACGTAATTTTAATTCAACAGATTTATTATTATTACTTTTCGCATGCGACATTTTTAATAAAAAAATTTTAAGTTCTCAAAAATTTTAATCTAAGAATTTTTTTAATCCATTCTAGTTATGAAAAAATTTTAAATTATGAAAAATTTGAATCTATTATAGTTATCAAAAATTTTAAGTTAGGAAAAATTTTAATATATTCTAGTTATGAAAAAATTTTAAGTTACCAAAAATTTTAATTAACCAATAGAACTTTGTTCAGAGGCTTTAGCCGATCGGAGCAAAGGTCCTCAGGTTACTAACCTATCCTAGCCATCTTTCCATTAAGAATTTTAATAGAATATTTTACATCTTCTACAATAAACCATAAGCCATTAATGAAGTTGTGGAATCTTTCTTTTCAATATTAATTGTTACATCTCACTAACTGTTATTGCAGCATCTAACTGTTCTTTATTTCCTTTAGAGTTTTCTTGTAAATTTTTCTTTAATTCATTTTCTAAATTGATTTTAAGAGTTTTTATTTTATCAACTTTTTGATTAAGTGAGTTTACTTCATTTATTATTCTATTCATCTTTTTCATTTGTTGAGTAATTTTAGAACTGAATTCATCAACACTTTTTTGGAAGGTAGTTTGTAACTGCTTTAAATTTTTTTAAATTCTTTCAGGAAGTTTTTCTGTTTCATCTTCTAATTGTTCTTTCAATAATTTTATCTGTTGTTTATTTTTAATGACTGCAGATTTTAAATTTATAGAAAGTAATATTAAAATTTTTGATTGTTCTGAAATCTTTTAAAAAGTTTTGCTATATCCGCTTCTAGCTCTCTATCCTTTTTATCAAGTTTTAATAATTTTTCGTTTAATGATTTGTCATTAAGTTTAAGCAACTTTAATTCATTCATCAGTGGAACCAAAACATCGTTTATATATTTTTCTTTTACGTCATTGATTTGTGTATCAACATATTGTTTATTTGTTAACTGTGTATTTTGTTGCGGAAGAATAGAAAGATGCAATGGACCAGATAAAACGTCTCCAGTTTTCATAATATAATTTTCTATTTCTAATTCACGATTATTCGGGATATATGCACCTCCACCAACATTTGGTAACATCATTTTTTAAACAATAAAAAAGTAATTTTATTTTATATAATGAGAAAAAAATAAATTTTTTTTAATAACAATAAACAAAAAAATGGATAAAGCAAATTTAAAAAAATTATATTCGCCCGGATCATCCTGTTCTTCTTATTCGACGAGATCATCGGGATTTGAAAATAAATGTTTTGATAATAATAATAATCCATGTATAGATGCTAATGTTTTATTTGAATTACAAGCCGAAATATTTAGAGAACAAACTAAAGGTTTACCTTCTATAGAAACTAACTATTGTATATTTCCAGGTGATCCATTTATTAAATTTATGGATATTGTAAGTAAGCATAATGATGTTGCATATGTAGAACTAAATAAAGAAAACATGGTTATAATAGGTCATAATAATGTCTATGGTTTTATTCGAGCTGTGTTACCAATTAGTATACTGATTGGATGGAAACTAAAATAATTAATTATATCAATATTAGAGAATTAGTAAAAAAATTAAAATCTTTTTCAAAAGAAAAAATTAGATTATTTGTTGATGAACATAATCAATATAATATTCATATAGAGAGTAAAAAACATAATGAAGAGTTATTATGTCAAGTATATTATAGAGATACAATTTATAAACAAGAAAGTTCTGATATGCCACAAAGATATAACAATGATACTTATATAGGATTATATTCAAATTAAAATATTAATTTGCTAAAATCTTACATAAATGGTTTAGCTCAACAAGAGAAAATTTATATGTGGACAACACCTTATACTATTAACAATGACCATAATCATAATCATAATAATTTTAAAGAATCTTATAATAATAATAATGATAATAATGGTACACGAACATTTGTTCGACACGACATTTGTTCGACAAATTTTCGAACACTTCTTCGACACGACATTTGTTCGACACGAACACTTCTTCGACACGACGTTTGTTTGTTATTAAGCAATTATAGTCTTTTTCTTTTTCAGGTTGTGTATTTCGGGCGCTAAACGAGAAAAAAAATCATTACATTTCACACCCACCAATAGATAGTATACAATAGATATCTAGGAGTCCATGGGACTACTTAGATTCCATCTTAGACATCCATGTACAAGATGTCACAGTCCATGGTCTGGTCATCTGGACTGTGTCAGTCCTTTTATAGTAATCCAGCTATAGTGCTGTGATAAACTGACCTGGTTTGGCCACATATAAAGTATACATGTAGAATCATTGATGCAAGATATTTCCGATCAATCAATGCTAGATAAAGCATTATTCATGCAGAACTTGTCGAAGAAGTGTTCGTCGTGTCGAACAAATGTCTTGTCGAAGAAGTGTCCGTGTCGAAGAAGTTTTCTGTCGAACAAATGTCCGAAAACATAGATATCAACTTTTCAAAGAAGTGTCTGTGTCGAAAGAAGTGTACCAGATCCATAATAATATAGATGATAATATAAATAATGATTCTGAAACATCTGAAAAAGGTGTAAATGGTAAAAAAGATTATAAAAATATCAGTAAATATAAAAATGTAAGTGAAGAAAAATTTATATCTCATACTGATGTACATGATATTGATACTACACATAATCAAAATTTATCTAAATTTCATTTTCTTACAATTGAAAATAATAATGATGGTATAGTTGAAGATACTGTTAGACAACTATGTGTCGGGTCTACAAAATTTAAATTAGGATTTACATCTAATCAATTTAAAATTTTATCATCTTTAGTAAAAACTAAAAATGATTCAGATTATGGTGGTGTTATTAAATTTTCCGAAAGAGATCAAAGACCAATATTTTTCTCAATTATATTATTATCAAATAATAAATATTATTTAGAATTAGATATTCCCATCAGGGAATGGCATCCTATACCAAAAAGTGTAATTTATGATGTTGAAGAATCAATTTATGATGATGATGAAGAATCAATTTTTGATGATGATGAAGAATCAATAGTTAGTGAAAATAAATTTAAATTATCTTTTGATAAAACGTTATATGATAAAACTTAATATGATAAAACATTTATGATAAAGAAAATAAAATAACTAAAGAACGTGAAATATATAATAATATAAAATAACACTCAAGACCTTGATATTAGAATGTTTATATCTAAAATTAAAACACATTTTTTTCTTTAAAAAATAAAAAAAATGGAAAATACCAAGTTTTATTGTGTCTTGTGTAAAAGACAGTTGCAAACAAAATGAAGTTATCAATCTCATTTAAATAGTAAAATGCATTTACAAAATGTAGATCGAGTTGATGAAGGAAATATATTAAAATTAAATGATTATATAAACTATCTAGAAACATTACCTACTGATATAAAAGTTAAAAAAATATTTGATGATTATTGACATTCAGAATATAAAAAAGTTTTTAATAGTAAAGATGAACATGTACGAGATGGAAGATATTTATTTAGCGATACTGATGAATTTAACGAAATAGATGAATTTGATGAAGCCGTAACAGATATAAAATATTTATTTAATGAATCTGTACGAACCGAAGGTTCTAGGGCTTCGCCCGTTGAACATAATGAAACCGATGAAAACTTTTTTTCTGATATTCTATCCAACTTTTATAATATATTTAAGAAATCTTTCAAATGTTATATGAATGTAGAAGTACTTTATACAAAAAATGGACCTGATGGAATTCCTGAAGAAATAATACAAGGACATTTTACAAATTCACAAGAAATTCATAATGTAAATGATATACAACCCATATTTGAATCGATGATAAATAAATTAGAAATTGTATAATTGAAGCCCAGTTACGTGAATCTGGTTGGAGATTTTTTAAAATACTATCTAAGAAAATAGTAATTGATAAATATAAAAATAATACTGGTGGTAGTTATGTTCCTTTACCTTTCAGTTCACCACAAATAATCAACATAAAAAATGAAGATGATTATTGTTTTCTGTGGAGTATTATAGCACATTTACATCCTGCAGAATATCATAAAGAAAGACTAAGTCATTATAATAAAGAAGAATATATAAAGGAATTTGATCTCTCTGATGGCTTACATGAATTTCCATATGATTATAATAAGCTAACAAAGTTTCATAAAAAGAATAAAAATTTAATAGAAGTAAATGTTTTTGAATTAAATGTGAATTATGTTTCTATTGGTAATATTACTCCATTTTACTCAGATTCAAAAAAATTTTATTTGAATAATAAAAATTTTTGTCAATCAGAAATAGTATATAATGATAGAGGAAATTACATGCATCATAATATTTTTTACCAAGGAAATATAATATGTACTGAAAACTTTCAAATTGTTAAAACATTATCACCAATAATGATTAATCATAATAATTATAAAGGACGTAATTTAAATTATGATTATGATTTCCCATTATTCATCTTTATCTTTAAAATATCAACAAAACATACAAAATTTACATGAAATTTTACAAAATTGTAAAACAGAATATTATCATCAAGTAAAAATGTTAGTACAAGAATATCACCATAAATATCAAAATAAGATAGAAACGATTCAAGAATTAAATAAAGGCAATAAGACAATAAATTCAAGGACAATGAAGAAATAAATGATAGTTTTAAAAAATGTCAACAGCAATATAAAAAGAACAATATAATAAAGAATATGAACAACAGCTACAAATATTAAATCAAAATTATCAACAGTGTGAAAAAGATTTTCAAAGACATATCGATTTAACACATGAAATATATCAAGATAAATTTGAAAAATTAAAACAAACAAAACAATCAGCACAAGCAAACATATTAAAACAACCAGCACAAGCGAATATATTATATTATCAGGGTCATTTTATATTGTGTAAAGATGTTTCTATAGTTACAAAAACTTCAGATAATACAAATTTTCCTTGTCCTCAATGTATGACAAGTTTTAGAACTTTAGAAGAAATGAATAGACATTTGGAGAATTGTCAACAAAATGAAGCAGTCAGAAACACATTTCCAAAAGATGATTATTTAGAATATAATAAATGGTATTTCAAAAATAAAGTAACCTTCACTATTTATTGTGATTTTGAAGCATATAATGTTGATATGACACAAAATTCTGAAAATGAAAATTCTGAAAATGATAATTATGAAAAAAGTGCACCTGAACAAAGTAAAGAAAAATATTTATTTGAGCAAAAACCATTATGTTGGGGAATGTACATTCATTCAAATTATCCTGAATTATTTAAATCAGAATATTTTCAATACTATGGTGAAGATAGTTCAGAAATATTTACAAAGAAAGTAGAAGAATTACAAAATTATTTTTCACAATTGCTTGAAATAAGTATACCAATGATGCCATTAACAGAAAAAGAAAAATTAAATTTTATTAATGAAACAAAATGTTATTACTGTGGAAAAGAATTTGCAAAAAATTATAAAAATGGCAAAGGTAGATATATTGATAAGCGAAGCGACGGCTCTGCCGTCAAAGTAAAAGATCATGATCATCTAAATGGATTATATAGAGGTGCAGCACATAATTCTTGTAATCTTAATGCTAATAAATTTAAATATAACTTTGTTCCTTTATATTTCTACAATGGTTCTAAATATGATTTCCATCTAGTAATGAAAGATTTATTTTCATCTGAAAAATTACAACAACAACAAATAAATGTACTATGTAAAACAGAAGAAGAATATTTTTCAATGCAATTAGGTTGTATTAGAATTTTAGATGCATTTAGATTTTTTTACTCCTTATTCATTAGATGTTATGGGAAAAACTTTGAAACCTGAACAATGTAAAATATTAAATAAATATAATTTAAAACCTTTAAAAGGAATATTTCCGTATGAATATATAACTGGAGATTTTAATTCTGTGAATAAAATTATGGAAGAAAAACAACTTCCTCCAATAAATAAATTTAAATGAACATTAAAACAATCACAATTATCTGAAGAAGACTATGCAGAAGCTGAAAAGAATTGGAGAGAGTTAAATTGTAGAACAATGTATGATTATACAATGAAATATCTTCAGATAGATGTATTAATCCTTACTGATCTTTTTGAAAACTTTCGTGACATGTGTTTAGAATATTATGGAATAGATCCATGTTGTTGTTATTCTACACCAGGTTTAACATGGTTAGCAGGATTAAAACATACTGGCATTAAACTTAAACATTATAAAGAAAATACATATGATAAATTATTATTTTTTGAATCTGGAATTAGAGGTGGAGTTTCATCAGTTTTAGGTAATAGTTATGTACAGTGTTACAATAAAAAAGTAAATCCTGATGATTATGGAATAATGAAACCTTTATCTCCAGACGAAAGCGATCAGTTTATAAAATTGTTTAATCAAAATATAGAAGGACTTATATCAAGTGAAGAGAGTCAAGCAGCAGTTGATGAAATCATGCAAGAAAACTATTTGTTATATTATGATTTTAATAGCTTATATTCTTCTTGCATGATACAAGAATTACCAACAGGTGAGATGGAATGGTGTAATATTCTAGATTATCAAAAAACATATGATGGAAATTATAATCATGGTTTTATATATGAAGTTGATTTAGTATATCCTGATGAAATAAAAGATAAAACAAAATATTTTCCTTTCTGTCCCGAAAAAAAATTCCTAATATAGAAGATTTTTCAGATTATCAAAAATCTTTAATTCCTAAGAAATACAGACCAACAAAAAAACTTATGTTAACACAAAGTAATAAAGGAAAGTATGTTGTTGAAGGAAGAATGCTAGATTGGTATTTAGAACATGGAATGATTCTCACCAAAATACATCGAAAACTAGTGTATAGAAAATCTAGGTGGTTAAAAAATTATATAGAGTTCAATATTGAAAAACGTAAAATAGCTAAAAGAAATAAAGATGATTTTGGAAACGTGTTCTTTAAATTAATGAATAATGCATTTTATGGTAAGACTTTAGAAAATGTGCGTAATAGACAAAATATTGAAATAGTTTATGATAGAGATAGGTTTCAAAATTTAACAAGGAAACCTACATATAAAAGAACTACTAGATTTAGTGATGAACTATGTGCTGTACATTTACGTCGAATCAGCGTAAAACATGATAAGTTTAATTTCATTGGATTCACTATATTAGAATTAGCTAAACTATTTATGTATAGATTTATATATGATTATTTAGCACCTGCTTATGGCAAAAACTACAAATTACACTTTACAGATACCGATTCTGTTTTCTTAGAATTAACAATACCGTATAATTCTTCACTTGCTGAAGAAATTAATAAAATAAAAGATATCATTCATCCTTGTGATTTATGTAAAGTAAAAGATGAATAAGAGGGAAATGAAGATTTCATAACAGAAGTTATATTGTTAAAATCTAAATGTTATTGTTATAACACAACTAATAATATTAAAACACATAAAACATTAAAAGGAATTTCAAAGGCATCTGTGGCTAATCAAATAACATTTCTAGATTATAAAAATGTATTATTTAATAATGAAATAAAAACAGCATGTAATTATAGACTTAATTCAAAGAAACATCAAATGTATTTAAAAGAAGAACATAAGTTAGCATTAGATCCATTTGATGATAAAAGAAAAATTTTACCTGATGGAATAACTACTTTACCTTTTTAATTTTCTAATTTCTAAGATAGACAAATTTGATATATATAAAATGAAAAAAAAATATTATAACACTATATTTGTACATTTTTTATCACTCGGCAAACAAATGTTCTATAACTCTATCATGAATTTTTTATCAATATTAATTGTAATGAAGCCATAATCTTTTGACCAAGCATTGTTACACGATTGTTTAAATTCATCTTTATTTCTTACGCATAAATCTCTTAACAAATCACTTGAGTTTCTTGCATTTATTTCAAATAGTATAAATATATTATAATATTTATAATTAAAATATTATTAGCAGATATTAAAATATTTAATCTATTTAGTAATTCTTGTGGATCATCTGGTAAGAATACAGTTGTTTCTGTTTTAAAACCTTTCCCTACTTTAACTCCCGTTGATAATATATTTTCTAATTGTTTATAACGTCTAAGAGATTTTGCTGCACCAACTCTATCTAACATAGCTTTATATTTTGTGAGATCTCCTACAGCATTATTTTTAAATCTGCTCCTCTTAAAAGATCAACAAAATTTCTATCTAAACTAAAAGGAGATTTATCTGGTGTAATAATTAAACCTCGAAAAGGTTGTGGAAATATTTCTTTTTGTCCGAGATAAAATCTAGGTATTGTTTTTCCATCTATAAATGAAATAGAATGTTCAAACTGCATAGATTTTGGTAATTTCTTATTAATGTTTGATTCTAGTAATCCATAGTCATCTAATATAGTTTTGTGCTCTGGATCTGTTATATCAATTTGTTTATCATTATTTGTACTTTCTTTTTCAAGAGTTTTAAATGGTTTGATAGTTTTCTCAAAATCAGTTTTTACTTGCTGGGTTTGCTGCATTTTTTCAAACATATCAGATTGAATACCAGCTTTTATCATTCTATGTTGAAGATGATTTTCTTTCATAATATTTCTTTGTTTTATTAACTCTTCTAATTGTTTTATTCTTTTAAAATTATCAGCTCTAAATTTATCCATTTTTTGTATTATACTTTTGTATTTTTTTTATATATTTTTTTGATTATCAGCTTTAATTTTATCCATTTTTTAACATATAATATTTGAATTTTGTGGTAACATTGGAATGCAACAAAAACATTTTACTTAACAAATTATTATTTTATTGCTTTGTTGTCTGACATCTTTTCGTTTTAAGTTTTGTTTAATAAAGTTTTTAGTTCTTCTAATAAAACTTTATCATTTTCTTCATTAGAAATTTTACCATCACTAAAAGTTTTACCATCCTTTTTATTCTTGTCATCAACTTTTTCTGTCTGTAATTGAAATGATATTTGATTTACTTCATTAGCTATTTGATCAAATTTTTCAATCTCATCTAACGTAATAACATTATCATCACATACTCTTTGAAAGTAGTAATTTAATTTGTCATAGACTTCTTTAACGTGAGAATGTTTATTTTTTAATGATTTTCGTTTCTTAGTAATTAAAGATTTATCCAACATTGTAACAAGTGAAACAAAAGTGAAAGCAAAAACACCCGTACCTGTTAAAGCAGTAGCAACTACTGGAATTACTAAAACACCTGAAGATATAACAATTGTTAAAGCACCTAAACTTATTGTTAAGAATATGCCAATTCCTTGTGTTACATTCTTAACTTTACTCCATCTCTTAATTTTTATAATGCTCTAATCTTAATAATAATTGAGATTCCTTATCTTTCATATAACGTACTCTATCTTAATGTTTTTCTTTATTCATTTTTTCAATGTCCATTAAAGTAGAACTACGTTCATATGATAACGAAGGATATATTCTTGCGGTTTCTTCCACTTTTGTTTCTTCCATTTTTAAAGAAATATTTTTAGACACATAATTTTAGTTATCTCATATTTTAAAACCTGAAAAATGGATAAAATTCATGAATTTAGACGTTTTTAAACATACCAATTTTTTTGATGTTGTGTCCTGGAACGGTCATGATTTTGGGAGTAAAATGTCATAATCACAAATTTGAGTTTCTTGACTTTTATGATTTTCGGTGTCCTGGAACGGTCATGATTTTGGGGGTAAAAATTGTAATTCTCAAATTTGAGATTCTTGACTTTTCTGATTTTTCGGTGTCCTGGAACGGTCATGATTTTCAAAGTAAAAAATGATCTTAATCTCAAATTTGAGATTCTTGACTTTTCTGATTTTTTCGGTGTCCTGGAACGGTCATGATTTTAAGAGTAAAATGTCATAATCACAAATTTGAGATTTTGAAAAATGGGGTATTTTTAAAAACGCCTAAATTTATGAATTTAGGTCTTCATAACCTGAAAAAATGACCAAAATTCTTAAATTTAGTCGTTTTTAAAAATACCCAATTTTTCAAAAAATGGTACTTTTTAAATGGTCTAAATTTATGAATTTAGGTCTTTAAAACCTGAAAAAGGGGTTCAAAGTCATGAATTCATGTCGTTTTTAAAAATACCAATTTTTCTGAATTTGTCTTGTCCTGGAACGATCTAAATTCATGAATTTAGGTCTTAAAACCTGAAATAATGACCTAAATTGATAAATTTAGTCGTTTTTAAAGGTGCAAAAAAATTGAGAAAATGGCTTGTCCTGGAACGGTCTTTTGTCCATTACTAATGTTTGTTATCTGCTTTATACTATGAGTCGATGCATCAGTTTCCTTAAAGAGGTTGCAGAAGTAATCGATTGATGTTACAATGGAGATTATTTTTTGTTAACTTATTGTCCATGAAATCCTATTTAACTTCTTCTCACACTAGGTGAAATCAAAAACACAAGTTTATAATTCTTGAATGAAATACTGTCCACTTTGAAGTTTGAAATAATCGAGTAGTTCATCAGGCTTATGATGCTACTGTAGCATGTAGTATCTGAAACAGTATGTTATCTCAGTATCAGTCTCGCTAAAATAATACAGTGTTAATATTTCATTTCAGAATGCATTTCAAAACGAATTGAGTAGCAGCATGCGTATGCAGATCCATTTGGGTTTAACTTAAAGGCGTGTCGGTCTTGTTAGATAGATACTTTTATCTTTGAGATTTTTATGAACATCGTTGTTGCCGTTAACTTCAAAGTGAACATTATTGATGGTATCACGATGAACTGAAACAATCCATTGAGTATACACATACATTACACATACAAATATCAGTCATCAACTTGATGCAGAATACATAGATCTAAATATTTCGATGATAGATTTGATTCCATTCTTCTCTTCACTGCGCATTTCTGCTATCAAACCAGTTCGTTAGATAATAAACTGTCACTTCTTCATAGTACCAGTCGAATGTCACAAGAACAACAATACACGAGTTTCTTTGACGGTTTGATGAGAACAGCAAATTGATCAGCTTGATTTGGTAATTTCAAGTACACTTTTCATCTTTGAATGACCATCTCAATTCTTGAAAGCAGAAGTCACTACTGAAATCCGTGCAGATGCTTGCATATCCATCTGAAATCCTGTGAGCAACGAGATGGTTGGATGTCATGATTACTTCATAGGACTCGATAGCTTCTTTCCGAACAGTTGACTCCAATTCCGAGAAAAGAAGAGGATAAGAAAGTCAACGACCACGCCGTGAACAACGGACAAAAGCTATGCCGGCTGCCAATTGCAATGCGTTACTTATGGCTCTGCTCTCACTCTGTCATGTGACACAAGGATTTCTTAGAAATAGAAGTTCCATTGATGATCCACTGTCTGCTTCTATTAATAGTAAAGGGAAACCCCTCAACCATTGATAACACAGTAGTTGTAAATTGATGGCTTTATATCGTTAAATTTCACATGTCGTAGCGTAGACATTCGACAAATGAACATTAAGCAACATAGATGATCAATTTGACACAATGCGGCAGCGCAACTACTAACGGATGTCAAGTAAATGACCCGGTGGTAAAAATTGATCGGAAAATGCTCGGATTCAAAGCGTTTTCTCGATTCAGCATCGAGAAATCGTGCAATTTCCGATCAATTCAAATCGAAAAGTGAGCGATTTGTAGTCCATCGACCGATATCGAATTGTCGCCCTATTTCCGATGCTTCTCATATCGATATTTTGTCTATAAGTCGTTCATGTGCCGATATCGAATTGTTGCCCTATTTCCGATGCTTTTCATATTGATATCAAGTCTCAGTGAAAAACGTACGTAAGAGTGAGGTCCCATCATTGCTCATGGATATTGTGTGGGCGATCGTCATCCCACCATCAGACCATGTGGGCGTTTGATGGGATCTGACATGGAATTCCCATATCATTTGCTCATCATTTTATCATCTTATCCCACTTAAATTCATAAATGTCTAGTAATGTCTCGATGTCTAGTAATGCGATTGGTCTCTTTCCAAACTCAAAATTCATAGATTTAATTTGTATGACGGAAAATTCACTCATTCTCTCATCAATTATTCTCCTCTTTCTATTCCCAGTCTTCATAAATCCCAACTCAGACATCCCAACTCCTTCTGCTGCTATCCCAATTTCTTTCATCTCTATCCTCCAGTTCCACGATCCTCTCCTCTCGATCCCCTTTCTCTTTTCTTTCACTCCGTGTTTTTTTCATTTTCCACTTAATCTTCTTCATATCCCTCTCATTTTTCTCCTTTTCCCCTTGTTCGATCTAATCTCTCTTATATTCTCATCCATGCATTTGGATACATTCGATGCGATGTAAAAAAATGTAGTCTCAAAAAAAGCGACATTATGTTTTTGCATTGCAAACTGTCATTTAAATCTCACAAGAAAGAAATTCGCATTTCACAATTAAGTCTTCAAATGAAATAAATTATCTTTTCGTGTGCTTGCGTGTTTTTCTATCAACTCTCCAGCTTTCCCTTTCCGAATGATTTCATTACCTTGGATGACAACCTAAGTAACCAATTATAAAAGATATTCATTTCGCTTTCAGTAGTATACTTCGTATCTGAAATCTGCGCAAGTGATGTGATTTTGAAAGCTTTTACACAGACAGGTTCCGTTGCGCAATCTCCCCGCCCTTCTCGCTTTAGCAGACTAATTCCATCCCTCTCCATGCTTCGGCAGCATTTGTCTTTGTCCGGGTTCGCCTGCCGACAGCTACAGATGGATCGATGACGCTGACTCTCACTTGCAGTCACACAAGCGAGCAACGCACATGATGATATGATGCTACGTCCAAATATAGCAGTGATCCGGCACTAATGTTGTGGACTTTACGCACGCCACTGCTATCCTTCATCTGTCTTCAGAGACCAGCGTGTCTCAGTATTGCCTATTTTATCGTGCACAATATCAAATTTAGTGACACATGGATTAAATTATGCAACATTCGACATGGCAAAGAATTCCTTGAATGAAAGCAACCTTTCATCCGATAGCTTTAAGGAGATTGATACATCTATCAAGTGAAAATCGGGAGAAATCAGCAGAGCAGAACAATCTGTATTATCTCCATAGTCGATGTCGTTTGGTTCAATGCTTCTCATGTTCTTGTGTCGATTGCTTTCGTCGCAACATGTAAGTATCAGCATGCTAATTCATATGTGATTAAATGAAGTAAGAACTTTATGCATATGAGTATCGTCAAAAGAATTCATTCAGATGTTTACAATCGAAAACCCCTAGAATCATTGCTGTCATTTTCGTAAAAGTCAAGTTGATGATTTACATCAGCTCAACATATTTCAGTAACTCAGCGCAAGGAGCAAAGGATTTCAAGAATATTCGTAAAAGTGATTCAAAATGTACAAAGAAATCAGAAATCACGCATATAAAATAACACTATTTTTTTGGATCACTACCATAAACATTCTTGTCATCCTTTGCTCCTGAAGATAGCGCTGAGCTATTGAAACATATCGAGCTGATGTAAAATAGATCAACTTGACTTTTCCCAAAACAACACTAAAGCAGTCAATGCACCTAGAATGATTAATTGAGGTGTAATGTGAATTTCTTTGTTTGTTCAGTTGTCATCAAGATAAGAATTATGGTCTAATGTATTTCTAATTTGAAATGCTGTGATGCAGTAGCTTAATTGAATGCATTGTCGATCTAAATCACATATTAAGGAGAATTTTTGAAAAAGCCCAGACTCTTTCCATGTATTCCATAGGCCTATAAAATTCTGAAGGTTAAACCTATCATGCTTTACTATATCGTGATATTACAGATGTTATTCCCTAGCACATATGTTCTGTGATTTTCTTGATGATTTAGCTGAAACTAATTTCACCAATTATAATGGATTGACAATTTTTTATTTTGCAAATATCAATAATAGTTTTTATGCACTCTTACCTAATTGTTATATAGGCCTACAATGTACATGCACTTTCATTTATTCACAATTAATGCTAAAACATGAAAATAAATATCTTTTATTCCTCATTCAATTACGAGTACATACCACCGGCTGTTGCCATTTTAGATTGATCAATTTGTGCGGAGTATCTTCGAAGCTTGTGCCTGAATATGCTTGAACATCGAGTTTGGCAGGCGGTTGTTTCTGGACTAGGAAAACCAGACAAAGTAAGTAAAACTTTCGGCTAGATTGTGTGAATTATTCTTAACCCTTTCATACTCAATGTTGCAAATTTACAACAATCGCAATTTTTTCATAAGTTGATTGTAGTTTCCTGGTTTATTAACCAAAAGTTGGAACATGTTGTACGGATTTTGTTTGAATTCGTGATTATTCCTTTCGAGTTTCATCATCTGGTGGAGTTGCAGGTCAGTTTTTGATGCTTGCATTTTTCAAAAGTGAGTCTTTACACAATGTTAATAGATAGTCTAGTACAATTTTTGATATCTATAAGAAGGAAATGTTGTCAGCTTCACATGTAGCACACAAGTTCATGTATAATATGATTTCAGTTATAGAAAAATAAGTATTGCTGCAAATTTACAACATTGAGTATTTTTGGTTGAAATTCGACCAAAACTGTTACAATCACTTTGTTGCAAATTTACAACAATTAGTACTAACGTGATGTAAAAAACATTATGTATTTTAGGTGCAGTCTCATTATGAGACTTTATAACGGTCAAACGATCTTGCAAGCTATTCAATGTTGTCAGTTGTACACCTGAAACTCATCACAATGTCAATCTACAAGTACATCAAGTATGCTTAAAGTATATAAAGTGTCTATTAGCCTCAGTCTTCTTTAGGCCAGCGAATATAAGAAATAATGTTATGTCTGCAAATAATGCCGTAATTTCTAAAATTCTAGGTGCATGACACTAGAGACTAAGAGAGTAATAAAATTTGCTTCTCATGGAGAATTGAACGAAAGACCTCGGAGAGTTGGGCAGCCACTCTACCTATTGGCTGTGACAGCACAACTGAGGGGAAAGTTCTATTGAAAGTACATCTAACATGGATAAACTATCTTTTAGAAAAGAGTGTAATTGTGTGATATGTGCATATCAAATTTTATGTTGATCGATAATCTGTAGACAGGATTACTTGTAGGCTAGATGTCAACATAATAATAATAATAATAATGGCGTATATTTCGAAATACAATGAAAATCATACATGCAAGATACAAGCAACACAAGTAATGAACGAACTGGTACGTAAGTTAACACATAAGGAATTAGAAGTGACGAGCGCTAATCTCTTCATTCATGAGAACAGTTGTAGAAGGGAAGAAGGACATTCTATACTTCGCAGTTCGACAGAAAGGGACACGAAAATGGGAAGAGTACCTCAGTTTTCCGGGAATATATCTGTGTAGAGCATGACAGCTATCTGAAGCAACTTTTTTGAAAAGTTTCTTACTCAGATTTATTCTTCTGTTGGTCAAATTATCATTATCATGCATCCGGGTACCACAAATAAGCCTGTAAGCACGATTTTCCACCCTTTGAATTTTCCGGGACAACCCAATAGGCAAGGCCACGAAGACAGGAGCAGCGTACTCTAAGACTGAGCGAATCAGTGCATTATAGATCTTAAGAAGATCGTCGGTATTTGCAAAGTATTTCAGCTTTCTGAGGACATAAAAACGACGATTACTCTTCTTAACAACATCACGGATATGGTCGTCCCACGTAAGTCTGTTGTTAACAGTAACACCAAGAATAGTGACCTTACTCACAATTGGAATCGGCAACTTCAATTGTCCACAACTTTTCTTGCAACATATCAAAGCCTTTGATTTGCTTCTATTCAAGTAGAGCTTATTTTCCTCACACCATTTTTCGATACCCTCAATCTCGCTCAAAATGGCAGATTCACTGCTACTTGATCTCGATAACGGTAAGATCAGATTAATGTCATCAGCATACTGAACAGCGTATGCATCAATGCCAGTAACCGAGAAATCACCAACAAACAAAGAAAACAGAGCTGGTCCCAACACTGATCCCTGCGGTATTCCTTTTTCCATAGCGAAAGGTTGAGAAAGAGATCCATTTATCCTCACTCGACAAGTACGGTCACGTAGATAGCTTTCCAACCATTTTATGCAACCAGGTGGAAAAGACAGCGATTGAAGCTTACGAATCAGGAGAGAGTGGTTTACACAATCAAATGCCGATGACAAGTCAAATGAAATGAGAGCAGCACCATTGGACATAGGGTTATCATATTCAAGTAGGCATCTTTCTATGATGTCAATAAGAGCAGTGTTCGTCGAGTGGCCTGGACGAAATCCATGTTGCGTTTTGCCATAAGCCGCCACAAATGAGCTCCACATTCTCTTCAGAACAATCTTCTCCAATATCTTAGCTGGGACAGGTAAAATACTTATTGGGCGGAATCTGTCAATAGATGGAGGGGTAGTTTTTGGGACCGGGGAGATAATTGCATTTTTCCACATTATCGGAAAACATCTTTGCTTTATAGAGGCCATAAATAGTCTTCGTAATGGAACTGTAAGGAAATCAGCTAATTCTTGGTACACTTTAGTGGGTATGCCATCGATGCCCGTGGACTTCTTTGTTGATAGCCCCAGTAATAGAGTATATATCTCCTGGTCTGAAATGTCAATAATCCATCCATCAAAAGCATCGTCAGGTTCAACTGTATCATAAATCTGTCCAAAATCAGTGTCACAAAAAGCATCAGTTAAACGATTAGCAAAAAGCTGAGCACAAGCTGCAGCACCACCAACTGAAGAAGTCAAATCTTCCCAAGTCTGTCGCTGACCTCCACCAGTAACCGCATCAACCAACTTCCATATACCTTTTGGAGAATTCTGTAGCTTGTTTACATATTGCCTTTTCGCTTTCATAACTTCCGCTTTAACCTTTGCTTGTAATACCTTGTACATTTTCCAGTCTTTATTTCTGTAGGCATCCCAACGATCTTGAATCAAACTTTTAGTTAATGGCGTGATCCAGTCTTTATCTTTGCTTGTTATAATAACCTGCTTTCGGGGAACATAACCTCGATCGTGTTCCTATGAGCAGCATGCATGACCCCATGTTGTACACACTTTCTCTAAAATCTATAATAATCAAGCGCAACACGGAGGTTAAATGTGTTTTGATTTATTTTTCAGAATGCCCGGAAGTCGAGAGGCCAAACGAATAGCAATACGTCAGATATTCTTGCGGTTTCTTCCACTTTTGTTTCTTCCATTTTTAAAGAAATATTTTTAGACACATAATTTTAGTTATCTCATATTTTAAAACCTGAAAAATGGATAAAATTCATGAATTTAGACGTTTTTAAACATACCAATTTTTTTGATGTTGTGTCCTGGAACGGTCATGATTTTGGGAGTAAAATGTCATAATCACAAATTTGAGTTTCTTGACTTTTATGATTTTCGGTGTCCTGGAACGGTCATGATTTTGGGGGTAAAAATTGTAATTCTCAAATTTGAGATTCTTGACTTTTCTGATTTTTCGGTGTCCTGGAACGGTCATGATTTTCAAAGTAAAAAATGATCTTAATCTCAAATTTGAGATTCTTGACTTTTCTGATTTTTTCGGTGTCCTGGAACGGTCATGATTTTAAGAGTAAAATGTCATAATCACAAATTTGAGATTTTGAAAAATGGGGTATTTTTAAAAACGCCTAAGTAGTAAGAAAACGGCGAACACCAGATAGCGCAAGATGGCCGCCGTCGTGTCTGAGTCCCCCCCCCCTCTGGTCCGCCAGTGTCGTGATGTGCCGGCGAGGTTCCGCTGACGTCCCCCCCTCTGGACCGCCAGTGTGTGAGCCTTGGGTGTCTGTGTCCGACCGCCTGGTGGACTTGGGCGACCGTCTAGGTTGACGTGGGCGACCGTCTAGGTTGTCTTGGTTAAACTGTGGGATGTTTTGGTGTGTAGTGTCCAAACGAAGCCTCGGATGTGAAAACGGAGGCCAGATTCGGATTCAGCGTGAAATTCTGCATCTGTATGGTGAATTTGAAAGCAATCGGAGATAAAAATTTTTCGCTGACGTCCCCCCCCCCTCTGGACAGCTTGCTTCGATCTTGGCTTCTAGTGGACGGATTTTGTCGAGTGAGGTGTCATTTGAAAGCTAAGAGTGAGACAAATTCACTGAAACAAACGGCTTGTTCCTATCTGTCTTCGTTTACATGTGAGACGCCATTTAAGATTTTAGGTCGGAGCTCACCTGAAAAAATCCTAAGTGTCAGAGTGACTTTGTATGGGAAAAATTAAAAATTTTCCAAAGTGTGGAATTTCGACCTGGGACCTTTACCAAAGGTTGTTTCATCAAATTTCGCTGACCCCCCCCCTTTGTTCTAACTTTGGTTCTAGTGGACGGATTTTGTTCGTTCGACTTGCATTGGAAAGAGGATGAAACACTGCTCGACCGCATTTTTCGTTGCGAGTCAATCGGAGCAGCCGTTCAAAAGTTAGAGCGGTTACAAGATTTTAGGTCGGAGCTCACCTGAAAAAATCCTAAGTGTCAGAGTGACTTTGTATGGGAAAAATTAAAAATTTTCCAAAGTGTGGAATTTCGACCTGGGACCTTTACCAAAGGTTGTTTCATCCAATTTCGCTGACCCCCCCCCCTTTGTTCTAACTTTGGTTCTAGTGGACGGATTTTGTTCGTTCGACTTGCATTGGAAAGAGGATGAAACACTGCTCGACCGCATTTTTCGTTGCGAGTCAATCGGAGCAGCCGTTCAAAAGTTAGAGCGGTTACAAGATTTTAGGTCGGAGCTCACTCTGACACTTAGGATTTTTTCAGGTGAGCTCCGACCTAAAATCTTCTAACCGCTCTAACTTTTGAACGGCTGCTCCGATTGACTCGCAACGAAAAATGCGGTCGAGCAGTGTTTCATCCTCTTTCCAATGCAAGTCGAACGAACAAAATCCGTCCACTAGAACCAAAGTTAGAACAAAGGGGGGGGGTCAGCGAAATTTGATGAAACAACCTTTGGTAAAGGTCCCAGGTCGAAATTCCACACTTTGGAAAATTTTTAATTTTTCCCATACAAAGTCACTCTGACACTTAGGATTTTTTCAGGTGAGCTCCGACCTAAAATCTTAAATGGCGTCTCACATGTAAACGAAGACAGATAGGAACAAGCCGTTTGTTTCAGTGAATTTGTCTCACTCTTAGCTTTCAAATGACACCTCACTCGACAAAATCCGTCCACTAGAAGCCAAGATCGAAGCAAGCTGTCCAGAGGGGGGGGGACGTCAGCGAAATTTGATGAAAAATGTTTTGGTAAAGGTCCCAGGTCAAAATTCGGAAGTTTTAAATTTTTCAAAATTTTCACCACACTGGAGCTCCCACACTTAGGAATTTTTTCACTTGTGGCATGTTACATGGTCATGTGCTGACACACCAACTTCCCGTGGTCATATGAGAATGGTTCAGGTGTCATATGATAGAGAATGATGAGACAAATCGTTTGCAACAAACCGCATGTCGCTACGATGAATACTTTCGGAGATAGAGCCATTTTAAGTTTTCTTCCGAGCATATATAAACCCCCGACAACGCAAGTCTGATCACTTCATCGAAAGACGAGGTAAGCGACGGTCGTCGCTCTGAGCTCCCGATATCGGGTTGCAAAGGACTCTATCTTTTGAAGTAGGCAAGCTATCTTCTTACTTCAAAGTTTGTGTGATAGAGTTTGATAGTGTCTTTACTACTGATAAAATTTTTTAAAAGTAGTATGAGTAGTAAAATGCGGAATTTTTTAAAAATTCTTAATTTTCAGTTTTTTCAAAGTTTTAACATGTAGACTAAGGTTTTCAAGTATGCTGAGTTCAAATCTGCTATCAGATTTGAAATGTAACTAAGTCTAAGGCAGCTTTGAGGGGTTGGATCCCAGCTACTGATCACTACCTTTGACTCGGCGTTCCTGTTACCACTTCGGGGCAGTGACAATGATGTCTTCAGCTGTAAAGAGCGGGTATCGGGGAAGATCTCTCACTTCCCTAGTGATCAGTACAAGGCCTTCGGGCTGTCGACGGGATCTAGTGCCACTCACTACACTCAAATCTATCATTCCTCACTAAGTGTAAAATCATTCTTTTCCGTTTTTATAAACTAGGAATCAATCGTTTGCTATCAAACGTTTACGGAATTATAATCATTGTTTTCCCCTTTTCACTTCAGAAAATGGTTAACTACAACAATGCAAAGACGGCTTTTAAGCTTTGCGTCTGTTCAAAGATTTTTCGTAGCGATGCCTTTAAGAAGCATTCTTGTGCACATAAGCGAATGGTAGGGGGCATTCGATACTTTTGTAGCAGCCATAATGCATCTCGCCTTGTCGAGACGCTACCGGAGTGGCATGCGAAGCACAGCAGCTGCAGTCAACCAGAGCTGACTGAGGAGGCGAAGCAAAGTCTCTTCAGCTCAGAGTTGAAAGCTCTGGAGACTCAGTGTGCTATCGAGGCTATCACGTCAGCAAAGCCTCCCTCATCTTGTGCACCAGCAAAGGCTCTCTCGCCCACCCCGATTCTAGAGACTCAGTCTGCTGTCGAGTAGTCTATCACGACAGCAGAGGCTCCATCTTCTAGCGTGCCAGCAAAGGCTCTCTCACCCACTCCGATTGAGTCTTCTCCGAAGTCGAGTAAATCCTCCTCCTCCTCCTCTAGCGATGAGTCGGCTACAAGTAGCAGCGACAGTGAGGAAGAGGAGGAGGATAAAGGCTCGACGAAGGTTGACCTAGTCGAGAGTGTCTACCTCGATAGCGAGGTAGAGGCGGTGAGGGACGTTGACCTCGATAGCGAGGTGCAGCCGGCTAAGTTATCAACCAGTGGTGGGATTGCGGCTCAATGTCGCAACTTCATTATGCGCCCACCACTGGTTGATAACTATGACAAGCTGAAGAATGAGTTGGAGGTGTGGAAGAGGGACTGTTTCTTCTATAAAGCGAGTTCCGAGAACCTCTCGCGAGTCACTCAGGAGCTCAAGAAGACTCAAGCTAGTCTTTTTGAGAAAGAAGGAGAGCTCGATCGCGAGAGGTTCTCGCACCTCGCTAGTAAGGCTAAAGAAGAGCAGCTCCTCATCGAGAGAGAGAGTCAGGAGAAGGAGTTAAGAAAGATGAGGGAGGAGGTGGAAGGGCTGCGAAAGCAGTTGGGGAAGGTGGTGGCGACTAATCAGGAGCTGCACCAGCAAGTGATGAGTAGCAGTACTCGACGATCAAGTCGCCTCCACATTCCCCTTGACAAGAAAGGACGTGTGCCCGCAAGACCGCTCCTCTGTGAACGTGGCAGAGACGAGATGTGTTATAGCAGGGCTAAAAAAGGTATCGAATGCCTTCACTTTACATTCGACCACAAGGAGGCGATCACAGGATTCCTGTTCGAGCCACGTCCTGAGAAGATCTGTAAGTTTAAAACAAGTAACTTAGAGTTCAAGATAATAACTAACAACTTCTTTCTTTACAGATATCAAAGAGAAGCGCCCACCTGCTTCCGTCAACGAGCCGGAGGCGAAGCGGCAAGCTTGAGTCCCATAGTCCTTGAATTATCCCGAGAATGAACCATCGGCTCTCTTAAGGGCCACCTAGGGGCAAGACATGATAGAACCTCCACGCGGTTTGCCCTGGGCAGTCTTCGGACTGGCGAATACTATCATTAAGTTGAATCTGCTATCAGTCAACTTGAACGTTGCAAATGAAGTTCGGTGTAATACTTCCTTTCGACGGGCGTTCCTGTAAAGGGCGGCGGTGAAACCCGTAGCTATGTATACCGCAAGGGACATTCGGCAATGGTCAATCTTGTTAAACCTCTCTGCGTCATGTTTGCAAGTGATTGCCTCTGTCTCAACGTAGTATGCATTCGCGCCAGGGCGACATTTAGCCAACTGTCGAAGGTTGCCTAAAACTTTCCATTGCATACGTTATGAGAGCCATGAGTTCTACCTGTCTCTATCAATGAGACGAATTGATGAATGGAATGAAAGGGAGGACACTCACGCGCCACACGCAACATAACACACTTCTCTCTTCCATAGTCTAACAAGCTCTTTACACATGGATCGCAGTCGATTGCTATCCCAGAATCATGTAAGCTATCTTAATTTTATTTAACACTATTTCATCTACCATTATCACCCATATGAAATGTTATAAGATTTGCAAGTTAAACTAAGCGTGCTACTATTTCCAAATGAAAAAGTATACATGGTTAAATTATTCACTAAAGCCCCATTCAAGTAAGTCAGTATGAAAGCAAAGATAATACGAAATAAACATTTATTATGGCATGTATTTTAAAAGGTCTTCATCGTCAATATCGTCCCAGAGTCTGACTTCACATAGATCACAAAAACAGTTGAGCTGCTTTAAACGTTCTTCTGCAGCGTCCCTCACGTTGTCAATGTACGCCCACTCCGCCACGGTTCGCGGTTGGGAGTTAGGGGTGTACCACTCCCATATTTGATGCAACTGCGACTTGCTGGTCATCTCCATCACCCCTTCGACATCATATTGTAAATATTTCCACCGTATGCCTGTTAGGTCGGGCAACTCCTCTTCATCGTCCTCCGATAACTTTCGTATATTGTCGAGATTGTATGTCTTCTCCACCTTCGCCTTTCTTGGTGCATTTGGTGTAACGAGCACCTTTGCTGATGTGCATGGAGAGGAGAACTCCAATGCGGTATTTGGTGTTGTTGGAGGACTTGTCATGTTGTCTTTGAAATGCTGACTTTGAATAATGATAACTTTAACATTTTTCTAATTCTTAAGTATCAACAAGCAACCAATCAGAATGAACAGCCAATGAATGATGAGCATGAAAGGATATAAGCAAAGTGACATCCGTGTCATTTCACTCTGTCTTTGAGACGTATAAGTGAAGTATTCTCTAGCGAATTCTGCTATTATTTGAGGTGTACAAGTGAATTCCAAATTTGAGACATATTAATTGAGTGAAGTCTCTATCTTATTGAAGCATCAACCTTAAACTTGATTTCATTGAAATGGTAAGTTGAAGATTTCCTCTCTCATCTCCCTCAAACGTGTGGTTCATAGCATCTTCCTCAATTTCAGGCATCAACTTCATCACCAACGCCCTCCCTTCTCGAGGAAAGTTTAGAGTTATTGAGTCAAGGTAGGTTGCAACAATACACTGAGGCTTGAACAGAGATGATAGAATGATTTCTCTTTCAGGTGATGTGAGTTCCAGCTCAGAACTGTCGCGACATGGTAACGAGTGGGAATGTGCTGACTGTGGGCACATCTTCACGAGGAAATGGGATCTCACCCGACACATCAAGCGAGGTGTTTGTCGACCTAAGCCGGCATCAATCTCCGGAGGTGGGGATGATTCTGTTAACGTCGTCTCCTTTTCTTGCGACTTGTGCGCTCAGTCTTTCGAGACACGTTTTGAACTATCTTCGCACAGACTTCAACATACACACACGAACGATAGCTACACCAACGGTACCTCCTCTATCCGACTCACTGAAGTGTCCATAAATAATTTAGTGAGGAACTACCAGATGGACTCCTCAGAAACCATTGCTAACTTTGAGGAATGGTTTCATCAAAATTCATCATTGATAGAAGCGCTCTTCAACAATTTAGACAATTTTAGGATGAAGGCGCTCATCTATCTTAAAATAAAATATGTAAAAATCGACCACCATACTGGACAAATAATAGAGAGGTTGGAGTTTCACATACCCTCCTCTCCTGCAACCGAGGTTGTAGACTATGAGTCTTGGATAAATTTTCACATCCAAGGATTAAAATTAAATATTGATAAATTTAACGAGCGCGATAGCGGTCTCATTTTTGACGGCATTGAGTCCGCCTTATTTAAAATCAGTTTATTAGGAAATCATAGTGGTCGAGGCTCCTTTAAACTTCCAAAAAATTTAAAAAACAAAACAGCAGTCATCAATGTCGATTGCGAATCGCAATGTTTTAAATATGCTGTCCTCTCCATTCTCCACTATAATGACATCAATGCGAATCGAAATCGTACATATAGCTATAGGCAGTGGGAGAATGAATTAAACTTCGATGACTGTAATAGTGACGATATGAAAATTAAAGATATAGAAAAATTTGAAAAATTGAACAACATTAAAATAGTTCTCCATGTTTGGGAAAAGGGATTGAAGGGTGTGCGCTACAACTCGCGTTCGAGTTGTTATGATCATGTTGTCAACCTTTTATTAGTAAGACAGGATGATAGTGAGGAATGGCACTACTGCGGCATTCCCAAAATCTCTCGCTTATACCACCACTTAAGAAATTCTACCTCATCAGAGATTTATTACTGTGACAGATGCATTCGGAACTTTAGGAGTAAAAACAAATTTGAAACTCATTATGAGTGGTGTAAGCGAGGTAAACTGCAAATGGAACGCATGCCCAAAGATAAGGAGTTTTCATATAGAGAGAATGGCGATGAACTAAGTCCTCTTCGTGTCATCTATGCTGACATCGAATGTTATATCGATGATAACATCCATCGACCAGCAGCCATTTCCTGCTATGAAGTATGGCATGACCATTTCCAAAATAGAAAAAATAAAATGCACGTCTGGCAAGGTGAGGATTGTATTTACCAATTCCTACAATTCCTCGAACAGGCTGTAAAATTTCAACAAAAGTATGATGGTGAACTCTATCGCAGATCATTGCATATGACAGCAGATGATCAAGCAAAATTTGATAGTTGCAACGTTTGCCCCAAATGTAGGAAAACATTTGACGATGATAAGATTAAGAAAGTGCGCGACCATGACCACATCACTGGTAAATTTAGAAACGCACTCTGTTCAAAATGTAATTTTTCGCTGAGGATGAAGCGGCGTACATTACCCGTCATTTTCCATAATTTCAAGGGCTACGACAGCCATATGATAATAAAAGGAGGTTTAGGTCAAATGAAAGAGTGGAAGCTTGATGTAATAGCACAAACGAGAGAGAAGTTTATGGCCATGACAGCAAAAGTGCCTGTCGATAAAACTAAAGAAAATAAGACGGTCTATTTTGATATAAAATTTTTAGATTCCTACCAATTTATGACTGCATCACTGGCCTCTCTCGTGCAAAATCTAAAGTCTCTTCCACTAACACAAAATCTTAAGAAACAATATCCAAATCTAACCGATGAAGTCATCACACGGAAAGGAGTCTTTCCATATGCATATTTTGATGCAATTAGTAAACTCGGCGAGACTTCTCTTCCGCCCATAGATAAATTTAAAAATGATTTGACCGGCGCAGAATGTAAGACCGAAGATTATGATCATGCACAAGATGCATGGATAAAATTTGACTGCCATACATTTGGTGAATATATGATTGCCTACCTTAAGTTAGATGTATTTTTGCTGGCTGATGTATTTCAGGAGTTTCGACGAGTGGCATTAGAAGAAGATAAGTTAGATCCCGTCCACTTTGTCAGTCTGCCAGCCATGTCATTTAAGTCTGCTTTTAAAATGACTGGTGAGACCATTCATCTCTTACAAGATCCAGAGATGTATAATTTATTTGAGCGAGGAATTCGCGGTGGTCTCACATTTGTAAATAAACATAGGTTAAAATCAAAAATAGTAGGTAATGACCAGACTCATCTGAAGTATTATGACCAAAATAATTTGTATGGTAGTTCATTATCCAAACCGCTACCTCACTCTGAGTTTAGCTGGTTAGATGATAGTGAAATTCAACATTTCTCCAACCCTTCCAACATACTAGCAATTCCAGATGAAGGTGATTGGGGATATTATTTTGAGATAGATCTAATCTATCCAAATAATATTAAACATAAAACCGTAGATTTTCCACTCGCACCCGAATCAGGTGAAGTGAGTAAAGATATGTTTTCCGACTTTATGAAACAATTTCATAAAGATTTAGAATCATGTGGACAACCCAAGTATAAGCCTTGCCGCAAACTTTTACTCACTCAATATGATAAGGAAAACTATCTAGTCCACTTTAGCATCTTAAAATTTTATTTAGAAATGGGCATGATTTTAAAAAGAGTTCACCGCATTATTAAATTTAGACAGAAAGCCTTCCTCAAACCCTACATAGATAGTAACAGTCAGAAACGTGCACTAGCCCAAAATAATTTTGAAAAAGATTTTTATAAATATAAGAACAACAGTCTATTTGGTAAGACGATGGAGGATGTTAGAAAGCGCGTAAACTACAAACTAGTTAATGATGATCAAAAGTATCACAAATTGATCTCATCACCTCTATTCATCGATAGAGACATAATCGATGAGGATCTTGTAGGTATTAAAATGATAAAATCTGAAGTTGAGTTGTGCAAACCCATCTATATTGGTCAAGCTGTTCTAGATTACTCCAAGCTTGAAATGTATCAACTCTTCTATAAAATACTAAAACCGTGTCCTCTCGTAAAAGAGGTTCGTTTGTTGGGTGGTGACACAGATAGTTTCTTTTTAGGTATTACCACTCAAAAAGATTTAAATTTTAATGAAGTAGGAAAATCTTTAGAAAGATATTTTGATACATCAAATTATCCTGCTAATCATCCACTATACTCCATCAAAAATAAGGCAAAACTTGGCTGCTTTAAGGATGAGACAGCAGGGAAGGAGATAGCTGAAATGATTCTCCTCCGCCCTAAAATGTATTCTATGAAATTAAAGGATAGTGATGATAGCATTAAGCGCGCTAAAGGCATATCAAGATCATTGGTCTCTAACATGAAACATAAGAATTTCAGGAAAGCCTATAGAAATAAAAATATAACGTTTGTCAATATGACAATCTTAAAATCTAAGTCGCATGAGATCAAAACTCATACTTTTAGGAAACGGGCGCTTTCAGCATGGGAGGATAAGAGGTGCTGGCTAGAACACAACATATCTCTTCCACATGGACATCCTGACACAAACATACCACCACCCAAAAGAATTAAACTCACACTACCACATTCAGGAGACGTCTTAGCATAATCATCCTTAACTTAGTATTTTGATGTTGATTTCTGTAGATAAACATTGTTGTTTTATGTATCGCATGAGATTGTTTTTTCCTTGTGAATATGTGTCCACATCTGTACATTCCCCATGTGATGACTTTTCCACTGAAAGACATTTTTCCTATCCCTGTATATTTCCACCCTTCACGAAGTAAAAAGACTTTTTGTATATAACAATGTTTATTGAAGTGCGCTCATGTATATATTTTCAGTGGATGTTGTATAAAGTCTATTCCTTCACATTCATGTACATATTTCAATAAATGTTGTATAAAGACTTCACTTTGTTTTCCGAAACACTAACGTTATGAGGGATTTAGTATCTTTCACATGGATGCACTCTTGTAAACCATTGGTAATTTTGATAGCAATAGAGGGTATAGTTTGTTTGACGACGGGATGATAGAAAATAGATTCAAACATCTTCTCGACTATTCCATATGAAGCGTCTTTATCATGAATGAAATCACGTAAAATGTATTCTTTTTTCTCACCAACAGAAATAGGTAGAATCAAATCACTTTGAATGTAAAGGTGCTGTTCATGTTTATCAAGTGTCATTGGTGTTTCTATACCAATCGTATGCGCAGCAGCAAACACAGTTTGTAGCATTGAAAAACCAAAGAGTTTTTTCAAATTTTTACTCAATTGACATTGAATGTCATCACCCAGTCTCAGAACAACGCGTTGATTTTCAATTGAAAACGAAATGTGGTGTGTCTTTACATCATATTTACTTTTCATCACATGCTTCAACTTCTGTTGTATATAAGGATTTACTACATGAATGAAGCTTTCAACTGTATGATATAGACGCGGCATTATATTGATAGCAACTTTAGATTCTTCATAAGACTGGTAAATTTTCTTGATGCGATCGCCATAGATGTCCACCCACCATTCATCATTAACTGAATCAGCTTTAGTGTGATATTCATGAGAAGCATATACCACACCGCTTCCAATAATAGGTGTATAATGTCTTACAAAATGACGCAAGGTTGGAGAGAAATAAACTGTAAGTTTGTCATTATATTTCTGAATAACCAACTTATTTTTGTCCGCCATAATTTTCTCTCCATACTTCTTACCCACAGTCTCATTCCATCGTTTTACTAACTCAATAAGTGATAAAGGTTGAACACCACGCTTTTTCAAAATGATGCGTTCTTCGCATTCTACAACATCTTCATCAAATATTTTAAATCTATAATGAAATTTGTTGATTCGATTTGAATAAACTTTTCTAACATTTGCAGTAGCAATTGACGTTAGATGTAGTCCATGACCAAAACCGAGATGCGGATAGAATTCACTATCCAACCTCAGCGTAAGACCTTTAGTAAAAGAATGAAAGCGGAGGAACTGTCTCCCACTCCAATGATAGATAGTAAACTCATAAGCTTTCTGATTTTTATTCTTCATGATGGAAGTATTACCACTGTTGAATGCCTTAATAATTTTCTCATTCCCAAATGGCTCATAAGAATCTGATTTTATCTGAATCCATTCATAGTTCCACTTTCCATCTGATGTTAAATTGTATGGGAACTGAAATGCATTATTCATCGTTATTCCATCATGGGTGCGAGGAGTCAATATCATTTCTTCCAAATCATTCACATTCTGAATATTGCTATCATAGCAAATACTAGAAACGCCAACCTCCCATTCACCTTCTAAATGCAGTGGGCGATTTAATTCTACTCGATAGTCTGATGGTTTATTTTTGGGAAATTTATTCATAGAAGCATTACTGGGCAAGTAGATTAGAAACGAGTCCTTATTTTCACTTTCCATATTATTCACATTGGAAAAATATATTAGCATACGTTTGCATTAACTCTTCATTCGGAAATGGAGTGTGATACTTGTCACAGCATCTTTATGAAAAGGAATCAACGCACCAGCATCGTCATAAATGGCAATATCAATTTGTGGGATGTAGTTTGATTTCAGCTTTGTATAATGCACTTTCTTGAAAGTATGCTCAGATAAAATACTGCAGCTCTTTGGCTGGTATGGTATCATTGCTAGCAATGGAGCTTCAACATCTCCCACACGTACATCTTCACCAATATTGGAATATATCTGAAAATAGTTAATACGACGCGATAGCGACATGTCTGCGCTAGCTTTGGTTACAGTACCACTTTTAAAGATATTTTGGTCAAAACCCAAAATGTCCATTAGAGTTTTATCCATAATTAGTTCAATACCTTTTCCACTTATAGTGAGAGACAAAGTACCTTCTTTTTCAGAAAATGAAATATGTTGGTCATTAATCACTTCATTTAAATAATCTACAACCAATTTAACTGAAGTAATGATGCGAGGCATCAGCACTCTTGTTTCATGTAAGATACCACCGAAAGGCTCTACACACTTTCTGTATAAAGATACGCTCCATTCTGTATCAAATTGATTTGACCTTTCACATGGTAAATGTTGCATATTAAATTTTCCATGAACAGCTGCAGAATGATGTCGCAAGAACTGATGAAAATCTTTTGAACAAATTAATACTAGATCATCATCATTTAATTTACTTATTGCAATATGATTAGATGATTTAATATAAGTCAATGTTGCCACTTGTTTACCATCAACTCGAAGGAGATAATTAAATTTCTTCAATAATGTTTCAGGAGTCATGTTTGTCTTTCTTGGCTTAATCACAATCTTCTTCACCAACGTCTTCTCATTTTTTGGAATAAGATCTACATAATAAGCTTCCTCTCGATATATTAACTGTTTATGAGCACTTATGTGGTAATTAACGTTAAAATTATCATAGCTTGTCAAGGCGCTAGCGAGGTAACCTAAATCATTTCTTAAACTTGGACTTAAACCAACAATCCAATCTTTCTCAACTACATGATGTATATAAGTATAATCATCATTGTGTGGAGTAAATTGGGCAATATGTTTACACGCTTTATTCAAGAAATCATATATAAACTTTTTACATGATAAGAGATCTTTCTTTGGCCACTGTGGAATGTATACTCGGCAGCCCTTTTCACATTGGTAAGCAGCTGTACGTCTCATATTAATAGTCATCACCTCATGATCAAAAGTATAGACACAGTTGCTATAAACAAGTTGAGTGACACCCACTTCCCAATTCCCATTTAGCTGTTGTGCATGATCAATGGGAGTAGAAAAGAGTGCGGCTCGATTACTAGTAAATCTCTTTGTAGCCGCATTGCTAAGCAAAATATGATAAAACGACATTTTTATATTGCTAATCTGCAACTTTGCATAACATCATGAAGACTTGGATTTTGGACTCTCTACAATATATCAGAGTTGATCGTGATGGAAACGTACATTTCAAAAATTCTCATGGTCATACATCAAGAGGAATTACATTAACATGGCGACAATTTGTCAACCTCAATGATATCATGAGGGATTTGGAATATTTTGAAACATTAAGATTCATCTCCCTGGGTGATCAAGTTTGGCTTCAACATTACAGAAATGAAATTCAAATCTACCATTCTCATTCCGCAAACTGTTTCTCATTTCGCAAATACAATTGGGAGAAGTATAGAAGATACATACATCGCTCCATCATGACATTTATTCGTCGTGAGTTCATCGCCCTACTATGCAAATCTTAATCAGACATGACTATCACGCACCATGAGTTGGAAATTAGATTCCCTACAACGTATTGAAACGGATCATGATCGAAACGTCTATTTCAAAGATTCAACTGGAAATGTGAGAAGAGAGTTTGCTTTATCTTATCGCCATTTTCAATCTCTACATCATATCATGAAGGATTTAAAATACTTCTATATGAAAAGACATTCACGTATTGGAAATCGCATCTGGTTGCGCGTCAACAATCGGCGAATTCAACTCTATCATTCCCAACTTCATACTAACTTCACATTTCATCAAGGTAGTTGGGAAAAGTATAAAAGGAAGGTACATCGCTCAATTTACTCATTCTTTCATCATGAAGCGCCATCGCTACACCATCGTCAACATTCTCCGTCGCTTCAGACTCTACACCAAAATCGATCTCACAACATTACACCAACAGCTTCCAAACAGCAAGTATTACCCGGGTCGTCCTCAAATGTTAGTGGTGAAGATGAACAATTCACGGAATCTTCAACTCTTCCCAAATGGGACTGTACAGATTCTCGGCGCCCTTTCTCATTCATCGGCGCAGTCAATGCGCTTAGAGCTACAAAGACTACTACGTCGGATATGGAAGAGGGAGAGGTGTGTGATGTCGAATCTGACTGTGGACAATATGGTGATCTCTACTCAATTGAGTGACAGTCTATCATTTTTGAAGATTCGTACCAGCAGTTACAGTTTGTGTTATGAACCCGAACTTTTTCCTGCAGCTCTCATTAGTTGTTGGTTACCTGTGCATGTGGCAATCTTTCATAATAGTAAAGTGATCATTACTGGACTAAAATCTCATGTACAAGCAAATATGATCCTAGACTATCTCATTGAGTATGTACGTACCCAGCGGATTGTAAAATAAAAAACAATTTTTCCAACATGATGTTTTTATTTCAAATCATGATAGAACTTACAAATCATTTTTTCATTAGAGGATGGATTACATGAAAAGTTTTGAATAACAGATGCAAATCGAGATACATGTAAACGTCTTAAGATGAAGTACAGTACAAAAGCACCACACGTTGATGAAAGTGGATGTTGTAGTATGCGTTCATTTCGCTGATATTGACGCGTATGTTTTCTCAACCACTGCTGTGTTGGTATATTTGGAGGTTGAGCAAGAGAGTCAAATAGTTCACCACGTCGGTCTTCTCCAATAAAGATCGCTTTCCAATGCTCACCGCCTAAATTCTGTGAATGAGTGTTTAGCACAATAAAGATGGGATAGTGATTTACTGCAGGTGGTAAGGTATCGAGTGAATAGACATTATCGAAAGCTTTCAACGTCGCTTCGTCTGCATTACGCTGCACTTTAGTCTTAATATCGTCAGCAGTCAGCCAACTCATTAACGATTATACTGAAGAATCACGTCACGATACTTTGTAATTTCAATATTTGAATCGAAGACTGCATAAATTAATACATTGATCGTCTCAGGTAGTGTTCTTTTGAACGTCAAATCCAAACGAATATTATGAGGCACGTTCGCTTGACGATAGGGTGCACTAATATCGCTGTCAGCAGTCAAATCAAATGCATAAATAGTATATCCACTCTTAAACTCTTTCATAGTCAGTCCGTTGGTGTCATCCGTATTGTAAAAGCCAAAAACATCCATAAAATCAACATAACTGCGCATAAATTGATCCGAAGCAAAATCTGGTTTGTAGGGTGGACCAGGATGACTCACACCATTTACACGTAAAGCAATTTCACTTAACTGATTGTGTTTAAAATTGAAAGGATTCTTCTTTATATTACCATTAAATGCATCATTTTCAACCATTGCCACCATGAGGAGCTTCGGTGCTTCCGATGGAAAGAGGCCATCTTTCATGAAACTCTTTTGATCTTTCGGAATTGTAAAGGTGAGAAGCTTTGTATGCTGAACGGGGTAAATGGCATTTTGGCGGTTAAGGCCTTCAGCATGCCCTCTAATGACACTTGGATTCGGTACTACTCGACGAATGTAAAGTGCAATATCTTCCACATGAATTCTAAAATTGTCAACTTTAGCAAATGCATTTAGCGCAAATTCAGGCTTATTCAATGTCAGCTTGAGTCGCATGCTGGTATTACACAGTAAAAACTTTGACTGTCTAAAGAAGTCTAAATTCAGCGGACCATATAGCTGACATACTCTACTATCTTTAATCATAGCAGATCGCTTTACAAAGCCACTGTTTGTTTCAACATCAAATTTTCCTGCTTCATCTCTGTACCATCCCATGGCTTCCATATGACTTTTTTGTGCTGCTGGATGAAACTGTGATACATGATTGAAATATGATTTATAGGGATAATCGCTTTGACCACCTTCCACCTGCTGCTCTCCAATCGTTAGAGAAACATCACGAAGTAATGTAGTCAATGGTAAATTGTTCAGTCCAACTTTATGTGTATCGTCAATAGCAGTTCCATCTGCTTGCTGAATTCTAAACCTCAAATCAAGCATCGCATAACTCAAATCTATGTAGTCATCACTACCACCAGGAATAACAAATTCAATGGGGCCAGCATTCTCAGCTGTTCGAGGATGATAATCTACAATACTTGAACTAAGAATATCTGTCTGTATGGCTTGTTGATCGAATAAACAAAAACCGGAAGTTTTACACTCCATGATTAGAAGTTATAGCAGCGTCGTCGTTTAGCGCCTGATGAATGATTAGAGCCTCTGCGACGTTTGCGTGAATGCCTTTTGACTGAAGATCGCACCTTACCAGCTCCGCGATGTTTCCTCCTTCCTTTTTTCATTCGTTTAGGTGATTTCTTTCCTTGAGTAACACCAGCAAAGGTCTGCTTCAATGTTTTTAAACCGCGTTCCTTTCCACGATTCAACAAACTGCTCTTAAAACTTCTACCTCTGGAAAGATCACTAGCAACATCACCAGCAAAGCCAACGGCATTACTTAAAACATTTCGTTTTAAAGATCTACCGACATTGGATATGAGAGGTGCTACAACAGATTTCAGTGCACCAAGTATGCTACCTCCACGTTGGCGGCGAGCGCCGATGTAAATTTGTCCTCCACCACTTACATAGGAGGGTCGTGAATAAAATGAGGCAGTTGGATTCATAGCTCAAACCCTAAACATTGTTAGTTACAACTTTGCATGAATCACTGTCGATCACTTAGATGAAAGATGTCGGCACGACGCATCCAAGAGTTCATACTTGAAGGATAACCACTCCATTTAACAAGACACCATTCTTCACCTTGCCGTTTTTTACATCGAATGATTTTCTCTACCAAATATGTTTCACTTTCAGTGACTACCTCAATCTCATCGCGGTAAAAGCTACCCTCAATTTCTTCATTATCGTAATCTTTCAACTTGTAGGTGGTCGGAGAGTCTTTTTGATTAATCCTTGATACTGTAAATACCTCCTCTGTCCAATTCGGGAGGTACCCTTTAGCAAAAACACTTTTCACTTTTGAGATACGAACTTTATCGCCAATTTTCACATCACTTTTCACATGAGTGCGTTTACGTTGGAATGATTCGCGCACTTTATCTACATTGTCAGCATTTACATCTACTGGTCTGAGTCCAATAGAACGATGGATAGAGTGATTGTAGGCATGGAGTGTATCTTGTAGAACCTTTGTCCAATTTTGTGTCAAGTTGGCAGTAAAATGTCGCCACAAGCGATTTTTTAATGTGCGATTAAAACGTTCAACGAGTGCAGCTTTATAAGCGCTCTTTACACTAAACAACTCAATGTCATGCCTCTCAAATAATCTTGTCACATGCTGATTTTCAAACTCTTTTCCTTGATCACTCTGAATTCTTTTTGGAATGCGACCTTCTCGAAAAATTGTTTGGAATGCTTTTGCTACTCCTTTCCCTTCTTTAGTTTTTAAAGGTTGAGCCCACGCATAACGCGAGAAAATATCAATGACGGTTAAAATAAAATTATTACCCGAGTTATGTTTTGAAATGGAGGCAACATCGCACAAATCTGCTTGCCACTGTTCATCGATGTCATGAACAATATAATGGCGGGTGCGGTACTTCTTTTTCGCTTGTTTGTGGAGTGTATAGGTAGCCTGACCCTTTAACCATCGTTTCACTTGTGATTGTGGAAGACCACTCGCTTTTGATAATTTCTTGATAGATGCAAATCCTGCCGGATGTTTTACATCATAATAGATTGACTTCAAACGTTCAGTCGATGACGACTGACTCTTTTTCCTCCTTCTCATCTTTTTGTTTTCTTGCCTTTCTACATTTACAACAACTGCAGCATTTAGCTTTAGCGGTTTTGCGATCGTGTTCACATTGCTTAGGGGTTTCATTATGAGAGCTGGCGCAGCAAGTGCAAGTGACAACGACATTCACCTCTGGCGGCTCATTACATGGCAAGCAACACATCTGCTTCATATTAATAGTCTGAGAACATGTATTTCTTGGGAGGAGCTGTTTTACGTTTTCCTTTTACTAGTTTTAGTGGTGTCGTAGATCTACGTCGAGTTCTTCCTCTTGTTTGCTTAGTGAGTGTGGGAGGGGATGTAGAAGGTGACGTCTTAAACCAATTTGTTGGCATTTTCATCGTCTGAAGCATTGGAGTAGTAGCCACTGTTGAATCAAGTTCTTTCAATGTCTCATTATTCAAAGCAAATTTTGGCACATTATGCTTTTTCAATAGTTTAAGAAAGTATGTCCACCCAGGTGGAACATAGCCTTGACGGCGCTTTCTACGTGTCGCATACTGAATCAAGTCTTCATAACGTGAAGCATCAATCACTTTATTTTCATCTGTAATGATTTCTCCTCTATCATTTACATTGAGATGGGGTTCAATACTGTTGAAAAGAGATATGGCATGTGCACGAGATGCTAAAGGTGTAGCAGTCGACACAGAGTCACGCATCTTATTCTTCAAATTTTTCAATTGTTCAACAGTTTCCGATTGTAATAATACAGCACGATGTGGATCTTTGATGTGAACATTTTGCTGATAATCTAATTCTTTCCTATACATTTGATTTGCAAGAGGTTGCTTTACTTGCTGCATGGCAGTCAATTGTACATATTCATCCTGAGGAATAACAATCATGCGAGAATAAGAACTCATAGTTTGTAGATAATCATGGGAGTTTTCAAAATATCACTTCGAAATCTAAATTCTTCCGGACACTCTTGCGTAAAGTCAATGAATAAGTAACCGTATGGTTTTTCAGTAGCTGCTTGAAAAATTTCAATTAAGGCTTTTGATCCTCTTGGTGCAACTTGTCGCGCTAAAATTTCAAATTGACTTTTATCTCGCGGATTCTTGAAAATAGCATAATAGTGTGTATTCAGGTTTCGTGTACGAGCTTCTTTTCCATCAGGAAACAAATTTTGTGTGATATAGATGATAAAGCACCTTTTATGATGTGCTGCGCGAGTGAACATATCTGTAACATCTTTTGAATTCTTACTTTCTTTTAATAAATCATCCAATACAACAACATCATTAGACTGAAGTTTATCCACTGCAATAATTCCTTCATGTCGAATAAAGTTGCGACTTTGCAATTCCTGAAACAGCGACGGTTGATAAATACCATAACACCAAATCACTCGATTGATAGGTTCCCTAAACAACTCCCTTCTTTTATCCAATAAATTCAGCGTGAAAACAGTTTTACCTGCATGAGATGGACCTGATACAGTCAGAACTTTATCGCATTGAAGTCTGAAATCCATTTTATTACTTTGAGACTCAACATTTGCATAATTAACGCTTAGAGCCAAAGATATTTCCCAATAGGTTGCCCACGGCAGGAGCTATCATTGGAAGTATTGCTGAAAGGAAACCGCCCTTTTGTGTTAGAGTTTTCCTCTTTCTTTGAAGGGCGACTTTAGGATTGGAGATGAAACGCAATTTTGTAGCATATCGCTTAAGTAACTTTCGTTGTTTTGGTGCTAATTTCTTCGTCCTCAACTTTCTCACATGAGAAATAATTTCACAAATGAATTTATCGTTAGCATGTCGTATAGCATTGTATCGCTGATTTGCTTTCATTCGTCGGAGAGCTTGAATGGCTGAAGAAAACTTTTGACTTTTACGTTTCGTCATTTTACGTTTCGCCATTTTCCGTGTTAGTCTTTGCTAAAACCTATCTTTACCACATTTGCATAGGTACTAACTATTGCGGCATAAGTGACACTCGAAATGAGCAATATCACAGTGGTTACATTGGCAAAGTTGAATGCAATTACGTATGAAACAGCGTTGACAAAAAGCATGCTTACATCTCTTGAAGATGCGCTTTTCATTTCCATCCTTTCGTTTACATACATCGCAACACATAGTTTCACCGTTACTGATGTCTATAGCAAGTCTTTTTGAAGATATGAATTTGCTAGCCTTTTCTAAATAATAGACGCATGTACAGAAGGAATATACTTCGAGAGTGAGCAGACATAGCTCGAAAACCAGTTGTGCTACAATCAAGTACCACTGCATTTTCAATTTTTCTTTATGGAAAGTTGAATGTGAATATCTGAAATCGCTTCAATCACTAGACTGCTACCATGATGGTTAAATGCGTTAAGACGTTCAGCAATTTTTATCATATGTCTTTTAAAAAATTCTTCGGGGTGATCTACCACTTCCATTGAATAAGAAGTAAAATGGAAAGAGCGAGTTTCCACCTCTTCCTTTCCAAAATGACTAAACTTAATTTTCGCAACTAATCGCGCCATGACAATGCTATCAGAGAATGTATTCATTAACTCTAGAAATAGAGTGCTAGCATCATCGAGCACTGCTTCGATGTCAGTCTCATCTTTATGAAAATTTATCACATAATCTTGAACAGCTCCTTTTAAACTTTGCCTATGAAAACGTAATGTTCCGCAGTCGTTTGAGAAAGACATGATCGCCCTTTATCTAACCCATCCATTGCATGAAAACAACAACTCTTCTCATAGTAACATTTATTGAATAACGGTAACAAGCATGCATTATAAATCAATGGTTTGAAAGAGATAAAATAGATACAGCTGATAACTATCATACAGCGAGCAATGATAACCATACAGGACTTTGGCAGTGTTGAGGTAAGGAGGAAAGAAGCATTGGTTATGAACGTAGCTACTACAACGAACAGACAAAATAGGAACACACAAATCCTTAAAACGTTTCGTGACTTCATGATAATGTTGATTCACTCTACTATCCCAAGGCGGGAGCAAAATATCATCAATGATTAGATTGGGAAATACTTTCCTCTCCTTACCAGGATTATTACAAAAGATGCGTATAACATTGAAAGCAGCTAACCATCGTTTAAAGTCAATAAGAAGAGCACTCTCACAAGAAAAGCCATAGTCTTGCAAATATTTCAGATTAAGTCCATGAATGTGTTTTCTCGCCCATTGATCAACATTGGGATCGCAGTTGGCATGTTGATGATAGACACTAACAATCTGATATGTCCAATTGTTCATAGCAATAGCACTGAGCTCCTGTACAGGTTCACCCTCACAATCCATAAAAATGATGATAGAAGCCTAAAACGGAAATTTACACATCTAAGGAAGCGTTCTATAACATATTACAAAATGAAGAATTACATCGATGCTTTTCACGACAAAATACACAAATGATATGATGGCAACGAAGAAGTAAAATGTATCTAATAAGACCACGTCTACGACACTCAAAGCACATAAGCGAATTGTCATAGGGTAGAGTTAGGAAAGGACTAGTAATTCTCCTTCTTTGATTTGCGTTTTGATGTAGCATTCTTCTCCGACTTGCGCTTCGTACCACTGCTGTTGAGGATTTGATCAATTATGTCATCTACGCTGGCTGGTTTTGGAATATATAGGATGGATTCCATATGCATGGAGAGAGAGGCTATTTTATTATCTTTGTGCTGACCATAATATAGTCCATTCACTTTGAAAAGGATATCCAAGTACCTTCTCCGAGCTCGTCGCATGTGATGATTGTTGAATGATCTCCCTCCTTCTTATAGTAAGTACACCAATGTGATACCGGTAGGCAAATTTGATTACCATCCCAAATCTTTCTATAGGGAGTATCCTTGTCATCTCTCGCTTTCCACTCTTGAGCAAGAGGAGTAGGAATGTCCATATTTAATGTCACGTACTCCTCAATAATATCGAGTTGGCGGCGAATGTACGTACTCACGGGGATCAGTATGTAGTCCCCATACTGATTGCGCATTATCTTGACATCCGTGGAAGGGAGCATTCCCGTTTGGAGTACTACGCTATGATCGTCATAACGCAAGACTTGTTTAAATTTACGCTGTAGCGGTGTAGGATTATGTACCTTGGTTGTTTCTTCCACTGGCCTCAGTTGTAGATGATCTGATCGGAGCGAACCTTGTAACGTTTGACCGTCATTTTGTCCTACTAGTGCAGCAGATGGAGTAGATGCCTGAAAATGAAAAAAGATTGTATTAAGTTTACGTTCAAGGGAGGAGAGGGAGGGAAGTAGCGACTTACCATTTTAGTTGGATAATAGAATAGAGAGAGAAAATGTGCGTCCGTCACTCGTGTGATTCAACGATGGAATGATTCTCACTGTGGAAGGCTCGCTATTTATAAAGAAATGCTTGATTCTCATTGGATGATGATCCTCATTGGACAATAACATCAAGCTGATTCCAAAGCCGTCAGCGAAATTTGATGAAACAAACTTTGGTAAAGGTCCCAGGTCGAAATTCCACACTTTGGAAAATTTTTAATTTTTCCCATACAAAGTCACTCTGACACTTAGGATTTTTTCAGGTGAGCTCCGACCTAAAATCTTGTAACCGCTCTAACTTTTGAACGGCTGCTCCGATTGACTCGCAACGAAAAATGCGGTCGAGCAGTGTTTCATCCTCTTTCCAATGCAACTCGAACGAACAAAATCCGTCCACTAGAACCAAAGTTAGAACAAAGGGGGGGGGTCAGCGAAATTTGATGAAACAAACTTTGGTAAAGGTCCCAGGTCGAAATTCCACACTTTGGAAAATTTTTAATTTTTCCCATACAAAGTCACTCTGACACTTAGGATTTTTTCAGGTGAGCTCCGACCTAAAATCTTGTAACCGCTCTAACTTTTGAACGGCTGCTCCGATTGACTCGCAACGAAAAATGCGGTCGAGCAGTGTTTCATCCTCTTTCCAATGCAACTCGAACGAACAAAATCCGTCCACTAGAACCAAAGTTAGAACAAAGGGGGGGGTCAGCGAAATTTGATGAAACAAACTTTGGTAAAGGTCCCAGGTCGAAATTCCACACTTTGGAAAATTTTTAATTTTTCCCATACAAAGTCACTCTGACACTTAGGATTTTTTCAGGTGAGCTCCGACCTAAAATCTTGTAACCGCTCTAACTTTTGAACGGCTGCTCCGATTGACTCGCAACGAAAAATGCGGTCGAGCAGTGTTTCATCCTCTTTCCAATGCAACTCGAACGAACAAAATCCGTCCACTAGAACCAAAGTTAGAACAAAGGGGGGGGGTCAGCGAAATTTGATGAAACAAACTTTGGTAAAGGTCCCAGGTCGAAATTCCACACTTTGGAAAATTTTTAATTTTTCCCATACAAAGTCACTCTGACACTTAGGATTTTTTCAGGTGAGCTCCGACCTAAAATCTTGTAACCGCTCTAACTTTTGAACGGCTGCTCCGATTGACTCGCAACGAAAAATGCGGTCGAGCAGTGTTTCATCCTCTTTCCAATGCAACTCGAACGAACAAAATCCGTCCACTAGAACCAAAGTTAGAACAAAGGGGGGGGGTCAGCGAAATTTGATGAAACAAACTTTGGTAAAGGTCCCAGGTCGAAATTCCACACTTTGGAAAATTTTTAATTTTTCCCATACAAAGTCACTCTGACACTTAGGATTTTTTCAGGTGAGCTCCGACCTAAAATCTTAAATGGCGTCTCACATGTAAACGAAGACAGATAGGAACAAGCCGTTTGTTTCAGTGAATTTGTCTCACTCTTAGCTTTCAAATGACACCTCACTCGACAAAATCCGTCCACTAGAAGCCAAGATCGAAGCAAGCTGTCCAGAGGGGGGGGGACGTCAGCGAAAAATTTTTATCTCCGATTGCTTTCAAATTCACCATACAGATGCAGAATTTCACGCTGAATCCGAATCTGGCCTCCGTTTTCACATCCGAGGCTTCGTTTGGACACTACACACCAAAACATCCCACAGTTTAACCAAGACAACCTAGACGGTCGCCCACGTCAACCTAGACGGTCGCCCAAGTCCACCAGGCGGTCGGACACAGACACCCAAGGCTCACACACTGGCGGTCCAGAGGGGGGGGGACGTCAGCGGAACCTCGCCGGCACATCACGACACTGGCGGACCAGCGGGGGGGGGACTCAGCCACGACGGCGGCCATCTTGCGCTATCTGGTGTTCGCCGTTTTCTTACTACT
>CAJQUW010014729.1:0-64385 GCA_907163375.1 Prostheceraeus crozeri
TATTGGGAGAACTTTTTATTAAAACACTGTCAAATGTCTCCTTCTTTCAATATCGTTCCAATTTGATCCTCCTAATTTCACTATCATTGCAGTGTAGCATGGAGAAATCCTCTATCCACCTACGATCCAAATTGTGATTCATAGCATGCTCATCTAGATCCATTAGTCAATCAACTAAATCACCAGCGTTGATATTTTCACTGAGATTTGTTACAGTTTCTATAGCTTTGAACGAATATCCAAGGTCTCTTGCGACAACCCACGACGTTGGGATACTAGTCATCATTATGTATGTCATCAAACAACTATCTCATATTTATAGCATAGTTTGTCTACGTAAAAAGGAAAATAAATGTGACTGTCATCTTGATTACAATGGTTGCAATAGTCACAATAGTCGCAATTGAGCAAACCCATTCAAAATCAAACAACGGACGTCTATCGGTACGTACCCAAGTACTCAGAACCAAACCACACAAGTTCGATCATAGACGTTCCGAAACACAGTGTACTCAACCGAGTGTACCAAACACATGTACCTATCCAGTAAGACAGATGTCATACATGTTCCTATTCATAACACTGAATTATACATGTACCTATCCATGTTCCTATTGATAACACTAAATTTTACATGTACCTATCCCTCACAAGTAGAGCACAGTTTTCACTACTAATGTGGAATTTTTGGAAAAAGTGTGGATTTAGAGGAAATTGGCATATGTCATTGAATTTCTGTCTTAATTTCTGATGACAGCACCTTTTCGGAAATTCTAGCATTCAAGAAAATTTACGCACGCACTTGCAGAAACAATAAATTTCATCAATAATCAGCAGTCAATCTGCTTACATCACTCATTGGTGGTCCGCTACGCGCACAAGTCCTCAGGTCTCAATAGTTAATTGATGCTCTGAAATAAAAATATATGTATATATATATGAGAATGAATCAAAATGCAATAAACACCATCAATTAAATGAGTCAAGGAAATTACTTCCCGACCGGTTTCACCTGCTGTTGCAGGCTACTCATGGGAAATGTATTGAAAATATAAGCAAACAGGGGATACATACATTTCATTTTTGTACATAGAGATGAACTCAAATACAACGTTCATTCAAAGGAGGCTGGAGAAGTTTGATGACGGATTTCTCTCTCATTTCGCGTTCTATGCGATTAGCATTTGGATGCAGCTGGTAAATAGGGGCAGCTTCAAACATTGGACAAATGTTTTTGGCACAAATTGCTGTGTCTGCTGACGTCTAGAATTCTGTTGCCAGATTGAAAAATCTGCTGTCGATGGACGGTCAGTCTATTCCTGAAAAACGGTTTGACCCACATAGAAATCACCACACGACTTACATCTGAGTACATAAATCACATTACTCGATGTGCAGCTTAGACTTCTATTAACTGAAAAGGCTTTGAAACCATTACCGAACTTAAAAGTAATGGACCTCCCAATAATCAAAGTGTTACAGCTTGCGCATCTTGGGTCATGACATTTGGTGATACCAAAAACTATAGGTCGATGTTGCGACTCAAAATCTTCAGGAGAGACGTAGGTTGACGATAAGGCATGTGAAGCTTGTACTCATCAAAAAAGTGCAGATAACTTCAGACTGTTGTACGCTGGCATTATTACATTAGCAATGCATAGATATTGGGATTTTTTTTGTTATATGTACATGCGAAGGGAGTAACTTTCTCATCATTCGCCTCTTCTATGTCATCATTCATATGGCGAGCGCGAGAAAAGGCTTTACCAGTAAGATTTAAAGGATATTTTAATTTTAATAAAATCCTTTCTAAAGCGGCCAATTGGGCGGCCCTCCTAAAATCTTCTGAGACAATCTTATAAGTTCTTCTGGCAAGTACGAATGGAATATTAGCCCATATATGCTTCGGATGCGAAACATTGGAGAATTGAAGGGACGCAGCACTAACTATCTATGATCTCTCGATGAATATCTTTTGATATATATAGGCCTATATATATATATATATATATATATATAGGCTATATAATTGTAAAGATAGGCATCTTGAGTAAAATGTTTTCAGAAATAAAAGCGCTTCAGGAGAATTCAAGTATTATTATGAACCAAAGCAAGTTAAAATAATAAAAGTACAAATTTTCAAACTGTAGCTACAGTCCGTCATCAGGTAAAAGAGATGATGCAAAGGAATTAAAATGAGAGAAATTGTGGAAGCTCAAGATATCTGCTTTTGAGATGTAAGTAGATATCATCGATGATATCGATGTGACAATTAATAGAAGAGTCTGATAAATACCACACCTCCATGAATTCGCGACCTCTTTTATTCATCATTAGTCAGACATTATAACGTGCAGCTACTTTTTCGTCTTATTAACCATTGCCACCTAAATTTAATTCTTATTTTGAAATCTTGATTACCTGCGTTTCGTCTTCATGACTGACTCATTTGTAGAAGGATCTTGTTAAAGCGTCAAGTGGATTTTTAGAAAGTATGCTTTGAAATTGAAAATGCAATTGCAGGGGTTTTAAAGTCCCCTAACAATCTGCATAGCCCCGTTCACAATTTTAAAGGGTCCCTGCATAATCCAATAAAAGCCCCGTACTCAATCTTTAAAGACCCTTCACAATCTCAATAGGGCCCCTTCACAGTCTCAGAAGGTTCCCCTCACGATCTGAAAGGGTCCCCCATTACAATCTCAAAAGGGTCCTCTTCACATTCTCACAAGGGCCCCATCACGATCTTAAAGCTTCCCCTCGCAATTTCAAAAGGGCCCCTTTCACAATCTCAAATACGCCCCTTCACAATCTCAATAGAAGACCCCTCACACTTTCAAAAGGACCATCTCACGATTTTGAAGGGGCCCCTCACGATCTCAATATGGCCGCCTTCACATCTCAAAAGGGCCCCTCAAGATCTTAATAGGGCCGCCTTCACAATCTCAAAAGGGTGCCTCCAAAAATAAAAATCTAGATTCTTTGTCTCTTGGCAAAACATTTTCTCGCTACTTAGTTTAGTCTCAAGTCTGAAAAACCGGAAATCCGGAAGAGTGGCAGCCGTGTTGTTCATTCTACTTAAATTCTAAAAATCTGCTAAAGGTAGCTATTTGTAACTTATTTAGATAATGACTACAGTAGTTGTAAGGAATGAAACATACATGTCGCGATTTTAAACATCGCAGCAGGATTGATCTCATTCATTTTCAAATAGTTTGAAGACTTTGCAATATTAAATTGGTGAACAAAGGATTGCTTTAAATAATTCGCAGTATATAAACGAAATTAATCAAGAATTTGCCAGTCCTGATTGTTCCAGTGGAATCAGTATCATTGAACAGACTTCTATTTATAAGACATTTTAATTTGTGTCAATTTACACAGTATAGAAAACTTTCTGGACAATCATGATGTGCATAATCAAATGTCAAGTAACATGTAGTAAATAGCTGGGCACGATGTTCAATCACGTGTTAGCCGCTCGTTTCTTCGTTCCTTTTGTGATGTGAAAGATAACAAATGCTGTTCGTCCATTTGACTTCAGCAAATGTGCATTGGAAAGCCTTCGATGCCTGAAAAAATAAAAGTTACATAATTAAACAATTAGTAAAATTACAGCAGTAACTGATCTTGAAATTCCAATACAACAAACATAATGTAGAATAAAGGAAAATCGGATTAGCCAGCACGAGTGAGTTCGCCAATTTCATTAGATTCTTTTCCTATTTCAGACAATTTTTCACCATTGCTTAAAGATCATTGCTGGGTTGCAAATATTAATTAATAATGTCTACAGTCCCAGATGGGAGGACTTGTTGATTTCATTCTCAAAAATTACTCAATGGATAATCATTGAGAATATGCAGCCATCAACACGCTAACGTCAACACAGATGGTGACACTTGCAGAACCCATTTCACCATGCTACGATGGAAGTTCCATTACGCTAATTAATACTTCATAACAGGTTTTCCTACCATCGAAGTTGACGAACAGAGGTCAAGACCGTCATTTAGGAAAAATGATCTGCATTGATTACGACCGAATTCACGAGCGAATTTCAGAACACCTTGTTGGTCATGAGTAACAACGTCAACGCCATTTTGTGGCTCATGGAATCTGTTTCCATTCAGTCAATGCTATTTGCGCAGCGTTCTTGTGATCCACAAACATAATACCGGCCTGTCCCCTTTGTATACGTGTAATTTGAGTTTCCTTTTTCGTTTAGCATCTTTTTGTTTTCTAAACTTCGTACATGTTTCTGGCAAGTGTTTGATTTTACTATCTAAAAGACAAGGCTGTTCAATGATTGCCTTTTTTGGTATTTTGGTATTTTCTTTCAATCTGCATTTCATTATTAATAATAATAATAATAGACGTATATTTGCATATTCCCAATAATGAGAATCGTGGGAAATCAACATGGTTACAGAAACGTAATATAAACATAATTGAAGACAAAACAAGCAATGAAAGTAAATTTGTGGCACAAAGAAACACATGCATAAATTGAAAGTTTTGACATCGTGACGATGAAAGAGTTTCTCAATAATGTGGTTGCACATAATGGGATGCGATACTTCTGGGAGTGTTGTAGAATATCTGGGATTAAGTGATGCATCGGGTGATTGATGTCACTTATAATGTTCTGAAAAAATCGGAACCCAACAATCAGTCTTTGATAATCCAGCGGCAAAAAGTCTGCACACTCACACTCTGATTCAGAGAGACCGCAAATAATCCTGTGGCATCTAATCTGCACTCTTTGGAGTCTCAGTGATTGCTCTGAATTTAGAGACACGAGAAGTGGAGATCCGTACTCAAGTACACTACGTATGCAATTATTGTATATCAGAATCAATTGGCTTCGAGGCAAAATGGGCTTAAGTTGGCGAAGCACAGATAGACGAGATGACGCCTTTTGGTAACCGTTTTGGTGTCCTCTTTCCAATTGAGATTTCTATCGAAAATCATTCCGTGAATCTTCAAATGAGGGTTGAGAGAGATATCGCTTATCTTACAGTTATCATCTATGAAAATTCTATTTTTCGTAATCATAAGTTGCTGACATTCATTTTCTTACATTGATTTCCATATGGTTGTGTTCAACCCATTCGAGTACGTCGTTATATGCCTCAGCAATAGGGCTAACGTGGTCTGTTTTTCGAATATTTGCCACCAACGTAATATCATCGGCATATTTCACTGTCATTATGTCCGCTCTGTCAATTTTAAGATCCGAAATGAAATAGTTAAAGAGGATCGGCCCTACGCAAGATCCATGTGGAACGCCACTAGCTACTCTACCGCATGAGCTCAACATTTCTCCAGACTTAGCACGAATCAATCTCGAATTCAAATAATTTTTGAAAAAATGAACAATGAAGTCATCCAATTTATTGTTCTTCATTTTTCTAAACAAGGTGTTGTGCGGAACTTTATCAAAGCCCTTTCGCAAATCAATGGTGAGGACATGGCTAGCAGTCACATTATCATTACCCACGTTATTCACTATGAAATTTTCGATTTCTAACAGTGCGCATATCGTTGAGCTGTTTGATCGAAAGCCGTACTGTGAGCTATCCACTAAGTGATCAAACCTGTCCTTGATGCGCTTCAAAAATAACTTTTCAAAAATACGTTCTGGAATTGGAGGGAGAGAAATGGGTCTGACGTCTCCCAGTTTCGGCGGCGACGTTTTGGGCAGCGGGATTGCATGCGCAGTCTTCCACACCTTTGGCAAGTCCCCGATATTCAAGCATGCATTGAAGATGAAGCAAAGAGGTTATGCTAATTCAGATGAAAAAGTTCTCCATATTATAGCTGGTACATTATCCGGTCCAGGTGCTTTCTTTGAGTTCAAATTTTCCAGGTAGCGATGCACTTCTTCTGGTTTGAATTGAAAAGGAGCGGGTACATGTGGGTACATGCGGGTACATTCTGCTTGAATGTCATCACGGACATAGTGTGATACGACACCATTCTTTACCTCTTCAAGAATATCTAACGGATCTCGATTGGGCTGGCATCGAATTAGCCAGTAATTGGATATCCTTGATTTAGATTAATTTTTGAATGAACCTGCCATACTGATTTATTTTCCGTTATCATTTTTCGTCCCCAGCTTCGCTTTGCTTCCAAAATAGATTCCTTTATAGATTGACTTTATCTCGAAGATGACTCTAGACAACCCAATCTTTACTTCTGTAGGCTTGGTACTGCTTATTGATCAGCACATTCATGACATTGTTCATCCACGGCGGTTGTTTGAAAGATGGCTTTATCATATCACATGGGATCCGGTCTATAGCTGCCCTTAATTTCTTGTTCAAGATATTACTCGCCTCATCTATACTTTTGTCTTTCAACAAATCGATCCAATTGAATTCACAAAGTTATGATTTTGCAGACATTATATTTGATTCACGTAAATCTAGTACTTTGACGGTTTTTAAATCGAACTTCAAATTATGAGCCGGCTTGATAAACAAGATTGAGTGATCACTATGCCCCAACGGAGGTAATATTCGTGACTTTAAATAATGATCCTCAAAGCAATCTGGAATAAGTGCCAAATCCAATGTTGCTTCATTTCGAGTGGCTTGATCTACAATATTCACCAGGGAGAAATTTGATACAAATATGTCAGGGTCAACACGATTAAAGTCACCCAAAATGAAGACTTGTGAAGACGGATGCTGCCTCAATATATTGTCTATAACATCTACGGCAGATAAGCATGCATTTTGCTTTTGCAATGAATTCAATTTCCCTCCGTGTGGAAAATAAATCACCAAAATACAGTCTATAAATTTATAGCAAGGTCTTATCGCAAGCATTTCGGTGCTATCATCATCACAGTGTAGTACTAAGACAATGGTTTGAAAATCGGAGTAGATCCAACAACAGTTTCCTCCACCTTTACCACTTGATCTATCAAAACGATGAAGAGTATAGTTTGGAACATTAATGGAAGAATCATTAACAGAAGAATCTAGCCAAGATTCCACAACACATACAAAATCTGGCTTATTTGAAGACACGAGTAATTTCAGTTCATCGACTTTGTTTTTGATGGATCTTGCGTTGATGCAGCATAATGAGGGTAGAGGTATTTCAGTTTCGCGTCATTGAGATCCTACGCATATGTTCTACATATGTTCTATATCTAGTTCTACGCATGTGCAATAATGGATTCTTACTTCACACCAAAGAGTCTATCTACAAGTTAAGATGAGTGATTTTCACGATAACTTGTTGCACAGTCATCAATTATACGTATTTTATTATCGGGCTATTGAAATTCTCTGAGTTATACAGCAATTGGCCTTCGATACTATCAGTGCATTTTTTAATTCTTCTGTTTACCATCCTCGGCTGAGAGAACGAAATTACATCCGAATTCATGAACCTTTGGCAAATTAAGCTGCATTTTCCGACTATAACGATGCCCTGACGTAGAGATATTTGATCCCTCATAATAAATAGTTAATAATCCCTCATTTTTAACTAAGTAAGATTAAAGGAAACTGAAACTGAATCTTAACACTGAGATGCTGCAAAACTGAGACATGCATGAGCTCCGAAAGAAACTTTCGGTTTTGGGAAGGATTGACACGTTTGGTCACACTCATGCATTAGAGACTGACAATGCGAGCGGGCAAATCCAGTTTTTGAAATTGGAGTTCCTTGATATCGCAAATGACGAGCCAGCAGAATGAAATGTGACAAAAATGCCCAGTCCAATAATGTCTACAGCAGCCTGTTTCTATTTCAATAGCACAATAAAGGAAATAAAGTGGAATAACGTCAGATACAAAATTCATTTTCATCTTAAGAAATATCTTCCAAAAGTGATCCTCTCATGTCTAAATTAGTTCATCCATTGTTTTTCAATGATCGAAAATTGGCATACTGACTAGATAGTATACCGAGTATAATTTGACCGGTAGAGACGGAATGCTTACCTTACTGTGATGCATCTGTACCTAAAATGTTAAGTCAATCGGGAGGCTCAAAAGTAACAGGAGAATAAGCATTATGTAGGAAATTCCGAGACCACAAATGTTTTTTGACTTTTGAGGGACTTTTTTCTCTGAGGGGTACTGTTAAATGATCAGATGACATGCTGATGCATAAAACAAGATGCTCTTATTGAGTGAATATACTGCTTAAGTTTTGCTTCTTTACGTCATGGCCTTCTTTTAGCGAGAGTTCCTATTTTAGGATATGTATGTAATATAATTCATTGTCTTAGCAACCCACGTGTATTGGGCAGAGTTCCTGACGAAAGACAGTCTGAAAAGTCTGTCTTATAACCCTAGGAAGATAGAAGCTTTCGAGACTGCTTATGGACCACTTTCAATTCTGATTTGAATCAGTAATTGTACATCGGTCCCGGACTCGATGAGAAAGATCTACCGAGTCCAAAACCTTGATCTGATCGACATGTAGCGCGTGTTATGGCTGACTCGACTGATACCTGTATAGCATCCGACGTTTTAGACCACTTTCAGTGAGAATAACTCGTTAATAATTACTAGTATTCTCGTAAATTGTTCGACATCCGCTTGAAAACTGTGAATGCATTGTGAGAGACGTGAATAAGAGTAGCAACGACCGCCAAGGCAACTTGCAGCTGTAGGTGAACCATCCACTGCATGTGAACCTCTTTGTTGATCCTATACGGACCAATAATTATGTAATGTTATAATAATAATAATAATAAGGATATAATATGGATTAAAATGCAACAAGTTAATATCAAATTTCTTTAATGAGAACAGAGAGCCTATGGCTCTTAAATCGAGTATTGTTTAACGTTTTTCTTGTGATGTTGACTTTCGCATTGCCCACATAAACAGAACTTTGCGATGCATGAACAGCAGAATCAAAGAACATGCCTGCTATCGCAGACCATTTATTGAGCTGCTACTGATCAGATAATTTTAAAATCCCTGCTTGAACCTCTAGCAGTTTTGACTTCAACATAAAGGCAGTACTACCGGTATTCGTTAAGGCAAAGACTGTCTTTTTAATATCCCTGAAGCTAGACATTCAATCCCCGTCTTGATAAACAAATCCATCACAATTGTATGTCTTTTGCATCCAGATCGGCCACATGGAAGAAAGGCTCCATGCCTAATGTGCTTCCGAGTATAAACAACGTTCATTCATTTATTTATTTATTTTAACTGTTAGTTGAATTAGCATAGGTATAGCAGTACCACTCTAGAGCGCGAGATTCTCATGATTGTTGAATGGTTGAAGTAAATGATCTTGGAAATGTGAAAAAGGGCGTTTTCTTCTCTTTTTTCATTAAAAAAATTTGCTTTAATGCCTGTTACTACTCTTCATTTCATAAGATGAGTTAATGAAAAATGTAATACAATGTGAATTACCTTTTGATCAGGAAGACATTTACCAAGACCTTCTAACATCAGAGGCTCGTCAGCAACAGCTTTCTTGAAATCCGAATAGCTCAGACGGTTATCATGATCGACGTCCTGCAATAACATCGTTGTCATGACAACATACATAATTAATGGATGATAAATCAGTCGTTTCATTATTTGGTTTTCATTTCTTTTAAGTTATGACATGCAGAAACACAACTGAGACTGTCGAATCAAGCTTATTGGATGTGCAATGCTTCGGAATAATCCAATTTTTCATCGACGCTATACTCAGTGAATCGTTAAGAGGATCGAAGTAGTGATGGTACTCAACACCGGAAATTAACAAGGATGTCGAGACTCAGTTTGTTTGGGAATTCCCTGCAACCACTTAAAGCGTTCATGAAAACAGAATCATTTTGAGACAATGAGGGTGGAAAATGGATACGAAATGAATTCAATCACATTCAATAAAATAATGACTTCTTTTAGTTACAATACCGGGTAAATACTTTGTTTTTAACAATAGATGAAATGCCCCATGATTTATCTGAAAATAAGGTTGAAATGATATTGTACATTGCATGTGTCAAGGTTGGAACCGGCCGGAATTCTGGCGGCTGAGTCCGGGCCGGCGGCCGCTTCCAGCCATTGTGCGTGCAATCTAAGAATGTAGCAACGTGATTTGCACTGAATCATTCGAAAGATCAGCTACTTATTTACGCATAAATGTTTAATGTACAGTTATTTTTATAAATTTGGCTTGATGGCCCTTCTTCCGCACAAAGCTAAGTAAGAAACATAAAGAATCAAAAACTAAGTTTGCATGAGTCTTTCCCAAGTTTTCTATGCTTTGATTTAAGTCTTAAATCTTTTTGCAGAATAGGTTCTAATTGTGTATTGCCCGTGATCAAGCCTCGGTGCAAAAAAATTGGGAAACATTCATATAATTTTAGTTTTTTAGTTTTTATATTTTTTACTTAGTTTTGCATGGAAGAAGGACCCTAAAGCCAAATCACAAAAGATCAGATATTTAGCTGCACCATGGCCGTAAGTATTAGACGTCAATGAACAATTGTCTTTTTCTCACTTTGTTGGAGATATTAGAGGGAAACCATGAATTTTAATTCGGCCATTCGGCCACCAGCTTCGATCAATGCGCCCATCTTATTCACGTACAAGAAGAATTTTGCAGTGATTTCTCACCGGTTAGCAGAGAGAAACAAAAGTCTTCTGGTCTTCAGCTTTGAAGATGATCGCAACCAACTGAATCTTGAGCATTATCCACACTATATCTGTTGAACAAGTAAATATATACTGCTTGTTTAAAGTTTTATATTTTTAGTAAAACCTCATGTGAATAAGTGAATATTTCATCAGTGGACGATCTGCAATTTGTCGAAACTGCGTAGCATTTGAGTTAAAAAGACATCAACTTCAAAATTCACGACACTTGGTGTGAATAGGACCGAGGTAACGGTCGAATTAAGAGGAAGAAATATGATTAAACTCATGCCTTTCTCTTTAAATGGTTAAATGTAACAAGAAGTCACTTGCACGTACTATCTATAAACCGTTGCTTGGATACATGGAGTTTTTCATCTACATTCAGGCGGTATGGCCTTGTGGCAGAGTGTCCGCTTGCTTGCTTGCGAGCAAGTTGATTCTTACTCGCATTATTGTTCAATTTAGACAAAACATCCGCTGCATTATTTTGTATCCTCAATATGAGAGGGCGTAAGACATCTAACTACGAGCACTTTTTTTCGGGTGTAACCTTAAGTTCTATGTCAATCCACAGATCTACTTGGGAGTTGTCTCTGTGATACGTCTTTTTGAGGTCGACAGACGCGCAGATTCGTAGTAGCCATATATGGGGGTAGATATAATTCTTTGAAAGTCTCATTTTTGACAACACTCCCTGCAAAACTCGTGCTGGCGACAGGATTAATAAGACAAAAAAATCTGTTAGACCATTGATATTTTAAAATGCCCCGGGTTTTTAGTTTTTCTTAATCCAGTTGCCTTTCTGGCTACCAAAAAGTGATAAACTGTACACATCAAATGCATGTGAATACTCTTGGTTATAAATAATCTCTTGGCTATGACTATGAATTTGTTCAATTATTCACATCGGTTGCTCCCTTTTCGTTTCACTTTAATGTACCTAACGTTCGTGATCTGAATTTCCCACGAGTGTCTCAATGTTGCTGTTGTTGGACACTGTCTCTCAGACATTAACTGCTTGGTTGAGATTTATTATCTCCGTATATTTCTCGAAGATTACATTGGATTACAGGAAACAATTAGTTGTGGGAATAGAATGTCAGTCTACGTCACATATAAAGATTCAATTGAAACTAATGTTAACTTACCAACTTTTTAAATGTCATTTCCACAAGTTCTCGCACGCCTTCATCTGGGTCTTCCTCTGTCGGTTGCTAAAATATCAATAAATCAGTGATCAATCGATCAAAACATTATTCAGCACGATTAACATGGTAAACATTGAAATGGCATGCAAGATTGAAGTTCAGATCAATTATCATGTCATCGCAACAGAAGTAAGCAAAACCAAAGTATCATTCTGAATTAAAAACTTGTGGCAGCAGAGCTACACTCAGTTAAAAATACATGCTACTTTATTTTCAATTCTATAATTTGGATACTACAGGATGTTAGGGAATCCTGACGTTAATAGAAATCCTAAAACTCTGAAAATGATCTGATTATTATCTCAATTTTCCAATGAACGCCATTCAATATTGTAAAGAAGCATGTCCACTTATCTTCCATAGACCCGTGAAGGCACAAGACGCCAAAGTACACGTTCTTGTCTCGTCTATCTTCCGAAAACAATTGAATTTCTACCGTAAGAAAGGAGAGCTTGCTATTTTACTTCATCTGTCATGATCTCAAGTCGGTGGTGAGTTACGCGGTTCACAAATATTTCGACATCTTTTACCTAGCAAATGCCTGTCATTCGTAGATAAACTCTTCTCTCTTTGAAAATATAACAACTAAATATTGAGTTGAAAAATGTGCAAAGACCTGAATAGTTGTCATTTCAGCAACTTATTTACAGGAATATGCAGCCATACCCGGAAAAATTGAGATTTACAATAATGTAGTAAAAGATAAATATCAACTTTTCTGTCTTAAATTAGAAAATATTTGGAACATAGTATCGCAGTCATTTTGAAACTCATTGATGAATAGTTAAAAAATAAAATTTTTTTGATCGGTACATGCATGCATCAATAAAGTTAACTATTGATCAATGTATATAATCTTAATGTCATAACTTTTGCTCGAATTCAGGAATGTATCAACTGTAGGAATCACCAATTCATAGCGCTATTGATGAGGAATAGACACTATAGTGCCCCGTGGGTATGATAGCCTGCCAGTTTCCACGCTTAAGTTGCTGCGTCTTTAGTTCTTCTATGGCAAGGTCATCGTTTTCAATCAATGATACTAACTCCTTCGACAAACCAGTAAAAAGCACTGGTACTGTTGCTTCAGGATATTCAAGTGCGTTTAATCGATTAGTGGAACCCACTTGGCGGTAACCTTTCCGAGTCGTAACCCACACATTGGAAGCCTACTTGCCGGAAAACTCATTGACGGAATAAAATTAGATTCACTTAGATTCAGAATTAGATTAATATACGAAATCGAAAACCTATTTATGCTAATGACGAAAGACAATAATCCAACATTAAGTAGCTAGATTTGGTGAGTTTGTTTCGTGTTTCGCCATGTAAACCAGATAATAAAAAGTATTACATAAACAAAACGTTACATATAAAAGCTTACCTGTAGCAATTTTCAAGTTCGCATACAACAGCTTTGAGTAACGCGCTCTTTATATCTTTTTAATGATGAATACATGTATCTCAGTAAGTTGGTATTCGATAAGTTAGTTTCCGATAAGTGGGCTTCTGGTCAGCGGTGAGTGGGTTGCGGCAATCTTGAATCGCCTATTTTCGGTGGCGACCTCGATAGATAGAAGTGATGGTCTATACATAAGCGTCGTTGGTTTGGATGGCCTTCTTGTCATGGTTCACTATGAGGTTTTAGAACTCTTCACTGAACTTATCCATTGACCTTTGCTCGAAAACTCTGATGAACTTTGTTTGACAGTGGCAGCGTTAGTAGAATTTTGTTGGCAATATCTTTGATTGATATCATTCCTCAACTTGGTGTGGATGGTGGCGTAAAGCATTCTGCTGTGTTAAATTGTGGGATTCTTGCTCAGTTCTTTTATTGCTCAAAAAGCTACGCACTTGTAAAATATCTCAGAACTTATGAAATTGATAGTGTGAAGATGAACAATCATTTAGATGACATTTTTCGTATACATGGCTCGCAGCTTACTCGCAGTTACTTATCATTAGAAACTGCATAATTTGCCATGTTTCGAGTCTGTTATGAAATTGCATATAAGCACGTTAAGAAACACAAAAAAACAAAAACCATTTTTTGCCGACCCCTAACGATTGATTGCGAGTTTATACTTGTATGTACAGATTATAGTCATCCCAATTATGTGCACGACTTTGATGCCAATAGTCACAAATTGCTTTCTATCAGATGTAACGACACCAAAATCCAAAATTTTATCACTAACGATTTCACTATAACGACGCGTCAACGACATAACCATCGCCTCACAGATATTATTGACCAAGGCATAAATTGTAAATATTAAATTAAAATATTATGGAATCGAAGTAAATGTATGAAGTCATGATTATTCAAATCATGTGCAAACATGTATATTTACTTGGTCGCATCAATTAATATTCGAAGAAATTTGATAGAAGTAATGGCTTAATAATAGTCATATTAACAGCTGTTGAAATCAAGAAATTACGCTCATTGAACTTAGTGGTAAAAAATCACAAAATGGCATTCCCGGGCTTTTTAAGGGGTAATCGGCTATCAATCATATAAACAGTTCAATCCGGGTGCATAAAAGTGGAAACGAATCACGATCGATATTTCAGAAGATAAAATAAAATTAATGAATCTAAAGAGAAAATTGATCGAATGGAAAGTCGTAATTGCTGCATTTGCAAGACGATATTTTCGAATTTCATTCCTCGCTAATTTCTTCAAAGCATGTCAAGTAGTTGAACATATTTGCAGCTGCCTCTAGATCTTTCTTGAAATTTCATTCCGAATTGCAGTTAGTTAGGCTTCATCTCGTTGCAATTCTTCGAAATTTATTTCACATTAATTCATAGAGCTGTTTCCTTGGATTACGTCAGTTGATCGACCACCAACTTGCGTTTGCTTTAATGGAAGTTCAGATTGACTTTTATCAATGCTCAGATCTATAGGTTTTATGTATTCAAATTATGAGAAACTCCTTTTCCTTCGATATAATTCTGGAAGTCAAGCAAGGAAATTTTATCTTTGAATTTTCAGATATTTCAAGGTATATCAATATAGCATAAATGGAAGTAGAAGCTATTATGGATTGTGTCATTATCGTATTTGCAGCTGCTATCAGCATGGTAATTGCATGTTCGTGTATTACGTATATACACGTATACGCATACGTATATATAATGCGTATATGCACGTATTACTGTATCACTACAAACAGTCAAATATGAACTTCTAAATGCGACATCCGTAAATACGAAAAGTATATAAATCTGCATATAAGTGTGCGTAATATAGTACCTGGGCACATGTGGCGTTGAAGAAAAGGACGTCAAACCAGGGTTGTACGCGGATATAGTTTATCCTAAGACAAGTAACCGGTCAATTGATAAATTCATCAAATGTCAACAGATGTAACCACCACGAGACATGCCTCGGCCTGTTGTGCCTCATCAGTCGTGGGTAGGTTGTTGAAATTTGATATTTTATGAATTGCCAGGTTTCTTGGCTTAACATGTAATGAGTAGTGCCTACGTGAAGCGCATTAATGTTAGATGCGGCAGAATGCAATCTACCCTTCAAATGCCGCCTTTAAAGCAGTGCCTTCTTGGCTTATTCGATCTCTAAGCAGAAGATTCACTGGCCTTGCGGTTAGAGGGAATGTTTGCATGTCCTCTAGCTCCAACGTCGCTGGTTCGATCTTACCCACAAGGCCGAAACTACATGTAGTGCTTATTATCAGTTGAGATTTGATAGGTACTTCCATTTTTTTATCGAAGTTGAAGACAATCTGTTGACAAAGTAGTCCACCCACTGATCCGTATGAATCAGTGAAATGCCATGCTACTACTTTGCTCAAGCATGTTCAACCAAGGATGAAGAATATGAGAGAAAGACAGCAACATCGTTTTTGATGTTTGTGAAAATAGTGATTTCCTTCTATTCTCCTCCTTCCTCACAAATTATACCCCTCATCCTTATTACAACATGAGCTCAAGCTGAGAATGATGTCTAGAATCGAAAATCTCAATTTGCATACCACTTACAGTCTAAAACTCGAATGATTAAGAAGTCTAGAAACACATCTTGTATATTTCATGGTTCATATTCTAATGTAGATTTCAGGTGTACATTTATCCCCACTGCTGACCGACCAAAATATCGGCAGATTTTGTGACGAAATAAACATTCATTGAGAAGGTAAGGGGCTTATAACTTCCTTAACACAAAATAATTACACATCGATTAATGCTCCAGCCTACGTTTCATTAAATTAATAAACAGCACATCAGGTCAAGCGTTCTTCAAACTTAGAAAAGTTTGCGCTGTAGCTGTTTAGAAAAATTTCAATTGACAAATATGATGCAATCATGGAAATATTAACGCTGATTCACATTAAAGGAATTATCTTACTCTAATCAGAGAATATGGGGTTAGCATAGGATGATATACTGCAAGTTATAAAACATGGTTGCCTCGACATGCAATATCTCAAATCTAAAATATATTCCATGAGAAATTTACAAGATATCGTGCATGCGTTGTCCCTATGTCGACATCCATATCAACAGGGAGCATAGCATTCCATCACAGGCTATTAGCTATAACGTCTCTACACTGGTTGGTAAAAATTCTTGACAACTCACATGCACATAAAAAGCTAATTAATTAAACACTGTTCACATTTAAAGCAATATACGATATCGTGTGATGAGTAAACTCAAAATCAAGTGTCGATCGAAGCAATGATACAAGATTCATGTATCCACAGCAGTAATAAGCCAGGCAACCAAGCTGGACAAAGAAAGGTCGATCTAAACGATCTTTTTTGAAACTAAAGAATAAAACGTACAGAAAAACGAGATTATAATTTCACTTACGTCTGTCTCCTGCAGCCAAAACAAAGTTTTATAATAATGCATCACACATTTCTCATAAGCAACATGAAAATTGAATACTGAATAAGCAACATGAGTAAAGTCAGCATTAGATTTCGAATATTTCTTTAAAATTATGTATTATGCTGTTATCTCACTCAGATGGATTTTGTGATTTTCATAATCAACAAACTGAATGAGGGCATGTTACACGCATGTAAAGCAGTTGGTATGTCACAAGCATAATGCTATATTCAATTAAAGTGTTTACAGAAAAGATGACACTCAGTTTCTTCAGTAGGCGTGTTGGCTTTGAAGCAACATTATAAATGAACCATTTCTGAATTTAGTCTTTGTAGGCATTTCACAGCAAGGTTAATGTCCTGTCATAAAGGCTAATCTTAAAAAGGCTTTTTTACGTTAACAAGCAGAATTTCAAAATTTGTACATGTTGTTGACTTAAATAATATTGAAAAAACGTTGTGCCACGCAAATCAACCACCCAGATAGATGGATGGATAGAGTCTGCTAATATGTGCCTAACTTCCATTCTTTTGTCAAAAAAGACTTGGGGAAGTAACCAAATGAGAGTTCTAAGTTGAGTTTATGAGTTTATGTATGTAAAGCTAGCGCTGCCAAAAGTTCAAAACTTGTCCAAGCATTTCATAAATCAATTATACACGACACCGTAAATTTCACACCACAGCCATAAACCTTCAGTTAATTATTTCTTAAAACCTAACTTTTATGTGGAACTCTCCAAATGCACTAACTGCTTCATTGACTTGAGTGGCACATCCTTTGTTGCATGATGTCACTGCTTCAAGATTATACTGTAATTCGCAATTCAATGCTAATGATAGTAACTTTTTAACAATCGGCCATCAAAAAATTCCAATGAAATGGGAGTCCACTGCTCTAGCGCATCATCTCGTACTTCAGTATGTACTTGTATAAGGCGATTACTCTTCAGCAATTCAAAAATTTATATCCATTATACATGGGCTGAATTTTTTTTATGAAGTCGAGTCATTCTGATCATCTGATAAAAAATGACTCAAATGACTGGTTTTTCAAGAAAGCTTAACTTTTTAATTCATTTCATTCATTAGCAACTTGTGTTTTAGGATTCTACAATCGCGCTATTCAATTTATCACCAACTCCACGATATTCACGGTGACAAGATACATCACGTGATGATTAATTATGTAAATAAACACCATATTGAAATAAATAGTAATTTAATCAGTAATCACAAGTGCACTATGGTCACCAGATGAGAGAAAAGGTATTGACACAATAATTTAAATCACAATTTTACATATCGATCAGATGTTTTTTTTGCTTCGACAAATAACATGCAGAATGAAATTTGAATTTTATGTGGGACCAATGAGGATAATGACTGTGTAAAATAAAGAAATATCTGTATACAATTATACAATGTTTCATATACATATACACTAAATAAGAAAAAATCAGTAAAACATACCCTGCCATCTTGTTCGTTATTCACCAAACGTTTTTTCTTTATAAATTTGAAGAATTGATTCAACATTTAAAAATTAATTATCATGACAAACAATTCAAAATCATGATTATTGACAATAAAGCTGCAGAATCTTTCCAGCTTAATTACGTATTAGGCTGCGCAAATGGATGCGCAAATCCTTTTAACAAATCTAAAATCTATTGAGCAAACTTTATTCAGAAATCATTCAAATAGATACCGATCTGGTGATGCAGTTCTCTCCCAATCAATCAAAAATCTCAATGGCTACGAGTTGAACCGGAAAATTCCCATCTCAACAAAAGCTTGATTGACAAGATTATATTGACCGATTTCACGCCGCAATCTCTGAACGGAAATTTTCTGATTTTCTTCATGAAGCTGCTTGAACAATGTCCTTACATATCGATGTTTTTCAATAAGCGTCGAACTTCTCAAATGTGATCTACAGTTTTGTATAAAGTGACTTTGTAAATTAGAGATAACAAATGTTCAAGTGCAAGTTCATTAAAGTCACATGCAGTAAATATTACAACAACATAATTCGTTACCTCATGAAAACAAATTGTGAAATAGATCGCACGTTTAAGAATTGCATGTCTGAATGTTTAGAGATTCTGCCCATTCTGCTACGTTTATACCTCTATGACTATACTAATAAATTATGAATCATATAAGCAGCAGAATTTGAATACGCATGACAATATAAATCAGCAATGAAATAGGGAAGAGAATTGTTGAGCTAACACAGAATATACATATATATATATATATATATATATATTTATAATAAAATTCGCCATTGGCCGATTAGTTCAAAATAATTAAAGTAGACAAGGCCAATAAAAAAGGGATGTTATTTCTGATGATATTTCGAGATTAACTCTTTATCAAATCAGATGGAAATATTCTTTTCCATCTGATTTGATATCCATCTGATATCTGATACTTTCCATCTGATATGGTCCGGTGGCCTTGTGGTTAGAGGGTATGCTTGCACGTCCTCTAGCTCCAACGTCGCTGGTTCAAACCTACCCACGACTGATGAGGCCCAAAAGGCCGAAACATGTCTCGTGGTGGTTACATCTGTTGAGATTTGATAAATTTATCAATTGCCAGATTACTTGTCTAAACATGTAATGAGTAGCGCCTGCGTGAAGCACCTCAATCTCGGATGCGGTATTAAGTGATTGCAGAATGCAGTCCACCCTCCACGTGCCTGCGTTAAAGCAGTGCCTTCCTGGCTAATTCACGCTCTCAACAGATGGTCCGGTGGCCTTGTGGTTAGAGGGCATGCTTGCACGTCCTCTAGCTCCAACGTCGCTGGGTCAAACCTACCCACGACTGATGAGGCCCAAAAGGCCGAAACATGTCTCGTGGTGGTTACATCTGTTGAGATTTGATAAATATATATATATATATATATATATATATATATATATAATATATATCAATACAAAACTGAAACACCCTGACGTATAAAGTTTTACGTCAGGATATTTCAGTTATGTATTGATATCATTTCCAATTTTCGACACAGTTATATTTAGTTTAGTTTAGTATATATGTATATACACGTATATATATATATATATATATATATATATATATACAAACAATTTAAAAAATTGCTCAGTAACTGGAATTATATAGTAAAAAAGGAAGACCGTAAAAATCAAAATGTAGAGCACTAGCGCTTTCTATGTACTCTTCAGGTGCTTCTTAACAGGTTAGTGAATGAAGAGACTATATACATGCACTATACAATTATCTGTGGAAAAATTATCCTTTTATAAAATTACAACATCGGACTCATAAAAGAGACAGTCGAATATATAGTCCAGAAATAAGACCTTTTTTATTGACCGTGTCATTCTTTTTTAAAAGATATGTATATATATATTTATATATATATATAATCTGTTTAAATGTGAGTGCTTACTTCATAAAACGCAGTTAGTTTAATTTATTGTTCCCATTAATGAAATGTGAAATTAGCACAATAAAAATTTTATCTATTGGCATATCAGCAAATTGAATAATTCTTTTACATCATTTGATGTTGATTGTTATGTTGCAACTCCCTAGGAAAGGGATTACTTCGGTTTAATAATAGACATTGTTGCAACACAATTAGTTCATGAAAATGCCTTAAATACGTCATTTATATTACATTATCCGTCATTTATCATTGCATGATACATTTTCTACTCTCCTCAAAAGCAGCCATTTGGAAACAATAACCGTTAAAGTTAATTTTACACTTCAAACGAATCACATTCCAACATTGTAGTCTATACGCGACCTGCTGACAACCTATTTGTCTACATTTAAAAAGAAAAATACATTTTTAATAAAAATACATAAATAGTAAGCCGCTCATGTGAGGAGTGAAATAAGTCTACAAGATTAAAATGACAAAAAATATGAATCGATATCTATGACATTTAATGACTAATGTAAGTATATGATAAAGCATCATTTTGAGTAGGATAGCAGTGAGAATCTGCGAATACAAAGTACGAGTAGGTATTACTTTTTACCTTCGAGAATCAGTGCTTTGTTATAATTTCTACCAATTTATTATCATTTGAATTCAGTTTCTTGCCTCGCAGAACGGCAAAATATCTGCGACATTTTTCATTTCATGACATTCATATTCACACATTTTGAAGATAAAAGAGTCTGTAAAATACAAATCAAATTCCAAATCACAATGCTTGGTAATGCCTCAACGTTTTGTAAAAATCATTCATTCTCAATTTACATTCGAAGCATGACTGACTTCAGTAGCACCTCCTCTAACCATTCAAGATTTGCTGGTGCATCAGCACACGAAATTAAAGATCATATCACAGATATAAGTTATATAATGCGAAAAATGAGCCATTAAACTACTCCGCTCTTGGCATTCAGAGTGGAAGGTAAAACTGAATGATGGGAGATTGAAAGTCTTCAATGACTTAGAAAACATGACCCAGTCAGATCTTAATCACTGTCTTCAGTTCTTCAGACATATATCCCCTAAAACTTTGAAAATTTCGTTCGCCATGACGCAGCATTACTTTAATTTAATCACAAATTTTAAAAAAACGGTCACTGATTTTGGATATTGAATTTTTAGATGGCAGGGAAGTATGTGACGCTAAAATGAAAAAGAGTGCTAATGTAAAACAAGTCAAAAGAGCCGAAGCTATTTCCAAAGATGATAAGGATTCGTTGTGGAGAAATGGATTTTTGGGGCACGATAATGTATCTTTCTGTTTTGGTTGATTTGTGGGCTGCGCGCTGCAACAGAGCACTACAATATGAAGCATGGGGTTGACTTTTTCTCTCTTGAAGGAGACGAGCTCCTCTACAAATAGACAGTCTCCAAGTGCAAAATCTTCGGACTGAAGCAAACACACATTGAGCCGAAAACCCTTCGAATTTCATCGAATAGCGCTCAGCCAGATAGGTGTGTTAGTGATGCTGTACAGAAAATTTTCGTTGATCACCACGCATCCTTGGGGATCCCTTACATTTGGCGGGTATTTTTCAACCGAAAAGTAATGTTTGATTGAAGCGCCAAAAGTTGGGAATCCACTCTATCAAGCAAGTAGCAAAGAGATTAATGAGCCAAGGGTTAGGTACAAAAGGTTTCTACTCCAAAACGAGTCTGAGGCAAACTGCCACAGCACTAATGGTGGAGGGTTGTATTCCTCGTGAGTTGTCGAAGAAGTGGATTGGCCATAAGTCAAACGATGATGAAACGTATATAAAGGAAGGACTTCACAATGAAAATATTAAGAACATTTTGTATGGTCAAATTCAAAAATCAAACTGCTAGCTATTGTTTGTTCATATTCGTTCAAGACATCCTTATAAATTACCATGGTTCATTTTTTTGGTTTAAAATTTGGCTTAATGGCCCTTCTTCCGCGCAAAATCGAGAAATAAAAACTAACGAAATTTATGAGCAACCCAAATTTTCGCACTGAGGCTTGATCACGGGTAATACAAATTAGATAATTTGTCTCAGCACTAAGCCAAATTTTTAACCAAAAAAATCATTTCACTCCGCGATTGCCACGAAAACATTAGATTTTATCGTTCATTTTGTAAGTAAATAATGGAAATCTATCCATGAAATACCATTTACCTCCTCAACAGAGCACGAAAAATAGACTTATTTGGCAGAATAAATATGGATCATAAAATTCTCATCATATCGTCAGGTGACAACTAAAGCTTGAATCGTATAATTCTGTGCCAGGATTTTACTGTCAAAATTCTATGTGCTGATAAGCTATGAAAGAGGCATAATGATTAAAATAGAAAATAATGATATTTCAACAGGCACCTTACCTTGATCAAAGTCGATTTTAACAGTTGATACATTGCTTCACGTGTAATTGTACCACTGCTGTTGATATCGTAGACTTGAAAGCTAACTGTAATTAAACATACATATTCAAATACACAATCTGTGATATCAATTTTGGATCTTTTTTCAATTCTCCCAAACATCGACTCGCAAACATATTGTGTAGAAGCGCTCAATGGTTAACTGATCGTGATCTTCAGACCAATTTGTTTCAGTTATTCACTTAATCATATAGATATCCTCAATATAGAGTTTCTAAGTATGCACCAATATATCGTATAACATATTACTTATTGTTTCTTCTAATTTGCACTCACGTAAGCAAGTTAATGATGTCTATTAAATGAATGAAAAATCATACGCGCATCAAGTTACAACAATACGAGTGAAGGCAGTAATTCAAGTGACAAAAATGATAACGACAAGAAGTGAAGACAGTTCCTAACATTAAAATATGTCATATCAACATTTTTGCTACTCGTAGATGGGGACTAATATGCCAATTGAACAAAATTTATGACCAGGGAATATATGAATTAACTCATCTGCGTGTACGAGAAAAATGAATGTAAAAGTGCTTGCTGACGCGTTTTCTGTCAGAAATCAAGTTGTCTAGTGGAAGAAAGATCTAACTGTCACTCTTTGACAAGAAATCAATGACCCTTTCTTTGAAATCTTCACAATATGAGGACAATTTTTACAAAAACAATTTGCACCTCAAATGACCTTATGTGCACGTTTCTGAACCCATTCTAATTTTGCTAATGAATTTTTGTAGGTAACAGTGACGTATGAAAAACAAACTGGCATTCAATGAGTGACAAACATTTGTTAAATATTTTCTATTCAGAAAGAGAATGTGCGATATCCGCATATGAGCATACACGATATGCTTGTATGTAGCGATATAAGTGCTCATTGTTTATTCTGTCTAATCTTCTCAATTTAAAAGTTGTATCCATTAAATGACTAAGTTGAGAATTCAGTTTGACACCTAACGCTCATACGAACAATCACAACACAGTTTTCATCTTGCTAGGCCCATCCTAAGAAGCGAAAGATATAACAAGCATCCACTTCTTGTTTAATGCAAAATCATAATTTCTATGTAAATAGAATTGCGATAATGACTATCCCTTGGCAATCATCTTCTCCCTGACAGTAGAAATCTGTAAGAATCTTGCAAAACCGCGAACATGGCGAAAAAGTCTGAATAACTGTGTATTCAAATGCGATTAATTCTAACGAATTTCATTGCAAATTGCGCTTTCTCAGTTAAATAACACATTCGACAGCACCTAAGAATGAACTAGTAAGAAGAACTAGTAAGTTCACAAGAAGATGTAAACATTACAAATATAAATTTAATGAGTGAAACTTTATTGACTTTAACTAGACTTTAATGTGACTGTAAAATATGAATCAATTTTTGCTTAGTTGAACTGATTCCCAAATCCAACTTCTCAACTCTGTCTAACCTATGCTTTCACATTAAATCCATTCATTGATTGAAAGCAGACAATCCTCAATTCAAAAATGAAACCCGCGATTTAAATTTCTGTTTCTTCCACTTCATGTTTGGATAAGTAGTTTTCTGATGATCATGTTACAGTTCAAGCACACGATGGTAGGTGGAATCGAAACACATACGTTGTATTCACACTGAAATCAATATTGGACTTAATGTACTCAAAAATTGAAAGATCGGAAATTTTGCGATAAATGCTCATTAACTTGGATGAGCATGTCTAACGGCGCTAATTTCCAGAAGCAGTTGCACTTTTGTAAAATGCAAGCTAAGAGATAGACTCATCTCAGATCCGGAGATTGTGGATTAATCAAATTTATTGATTGCTTAAGCAGCTTGACATCATTTGCAAGGTGTATGACAACAGATGGTACAGCAATAAGGGTTTCCTAAAGAAGATTGTCTTAATGCGGACTTCATCAATAAGTCGACAACTTATTCGTCAGTAGGCATTTTTGATTAAGAATTTCGAGTACTGGTGTACAAGACTTCCTAAACAAAATAGAGAATGCAATTGAAATCCAGTAGTGATAATAAATATGTGAAATAAAAATAAACATTACCTCTTGATTTCATTTCTAGAAATGATACTTGGTCTAATTTGATCTAAACAGAACTTTCTACCGAATGCACACAAAGTGATATTAGAGTTAAGATGTGTTTGAAGTATCTCTTCCACTATTTCCATTACATAATGTATCTTCCATGTCAAGAGAATAGTAGTAGTCTGAGAAAAAGATCAAGAAATCTCTTCACTTCATAGTTACAGAGTATAATGTCTGGAGAGTTGTGCTGCCAAATAATAATCAAACAAATGCATTTTGAGAAGTTAATCTACCAAATAGAAGTAATAGATGTAAAAATATTCCGTCAGTAATAGAAGGTTGTGCTGTGCAATATTACTGTGCTCAAACAGAAAAACCTTTTTTGAGATTTTAGGATAGGCATTTTTAGGGACCCAGTCCTACAAGTCGTTTACTTTGCAACTGTTGCATCGCAACTTAAATGTCGTATTACATATAGCTCAACATTCAAACAAGTTCAAATCTGGCATTTTCGAAATATTGAAAAGAAGTAATCTCACATTCGGTCAATTGGTCCAAGTTTCCTCGTAAGAAAACTGATAGTCCTTCTACCCATTCCTCTGGACTGATATGGCTATCCATGTCGCGATCGAAGGCTCTGAAAACTACAAAGAGACGATAAATGAACGAAGTAAATCTCACTACACCAGTTAAATCATGAAAATAATGTCAATTTTCTCATTTTGAATGATGTTGAATTGGTTGATATTTAGAAGGTACAATCATGCATCAGAAATCATATTCTTAACCTCTAAGTTACATGACACATGAAAAAAGCTAAATGCAACAATAAACATTTTTTATATACTGCGGTTTATAAAGATCAATTAAGTATGGAGAATAAGTCGATGTATGATATTTAACAATATGAAAATTTAGAATTGATAAGAAGATAAAAAAAGAGCACGTGCTATTGTACTTAACAGAAACCTTGCAAAAACAAAATTACAGAAGTCTTGAAATCTTGATGCAAAGAGATATGTAACTGCAAATCTATTGAGAAATTATACCTCAAATCATCGAATGAACATCATAAACATTTTTCACTTGGCCGACGTGATAAAAGAGATCAAAGGTTTAATCTACACTACAAGTTTTTGCTTAGAGACTGTAGCTATTCCATTATTGCGCAAAGTACTGTAGAAATCAGGGAGCCTATCAGGGAGAGAACAATTTACAGAAATTTACAGAGTTTCCTACATAAATCAAAAGTTGATAGATAAAAATATAACCAGTGAGCATCTCTCTGTCAAATAGTCCAGAGAGACAAATGTGCATGTCAAAGAGGATTGTAAGAAATTCTTTTGGATTCAATTCATTCAACTTCCATAACAACTTTATTAACTATGTGAACTGTAGCGCAAAACATAATCAGAATACGACGACCGGAAATCTGAAGTGCTGAAAAAAATAATAAAAGAGCGCGAAGAACACAAAATGTTTAATTTCGCCAGATGCGTTATGTCATAAGGGATAAATTTGCGGAAGCACGTATATCTACAGAAAAGTAGACTCCCTGAGAAGTGCTTCTGCATGGTCGATATGTACAAGATCATATTTTCGATGAACTTCTCAATCCTTTATGAGCCTTCAATAATTTTGCGATTGTCTTTTTCTGAGAATTATTCGAAAGTTAGGGGGGTTCGGAAAAATTCCACCATGTTTCTGTTTTCTTGAGGGCTTGGCCAGTTGAGTTTCCATTTCGGTCTTATGAAGGCCCCCTGTGCACGTGCACCCTTGACAGTGCGGACGCGGAAAATCATTGCACATTTTGACTTCTATCATTAGTCTTTGGTTGCTGGCAGGTTATCGGGAACGCCGCTTTATGCTGCCAGCTAAACATTTCATGCAGGAAGCATCAATCCACCAAAAATTAAGGCCTGCATGGTTGGGCTGGGCTAAGGCTTTGGTTGCCATCCGCCTCCGTTGGCCAGGTGTGCAGACGGGCTCCAATCAGGACGCGTCACCCTGCGCCATTCAGTCCACAAGCTTGGAAGCTCCACCTTGGACTTGGGGACCAGTTATAGAGTGGTCACCTCTTCCGACAGGGGTTGCAAGAAACACAAATAGATAAATAGGAAAGAAATGAAGAAGAAAGGGGAAGATGGGATAGGCGTTGTCTCGGTCTAACGAGTTCAACCACCATTTGACAGGTCTTGATTTTAGTACTGCTGGATGTCCAATCATCCTCCTCAGAGGCTGAAGCCATGCGGGGGAGCCGGTTTAGTCGCCGACCACCCGACCATGAACAGGTAGTACTGGATACATGTTGCCAGTAGCAGCAAGAAGCCGACCTGACTGGAGCCTTGCCAACGAATGGAACAGCCATTGGAAATACAAACATCAAGAAGAAGTCAGCTTGAGTAGATCAGAACGCACCGAACTTGCAAGATACAGGACAGGGCATTCTCTTCCTCTCAAGAAGTATCGCCATCGTATCGGCTTAGCAGAGGAGGCAATCTGCGATGAATGTGTCGAAGAGGAAGAAAGCCTGGAGCACAACCTTATCAATTGCTCAAGATGGGATGTGCAGCGTTATGTCAGTTTCCATACCATCCACCCGGACCCCAACCAAATTTCCGCCACCCAGTTGCTGAACTATTTGAGGGCAATCGGTCGTCTCTAGCGACTGACGTCAATGTGTCTTCACATCGAACGGGCCAAAACAACAACAACAACAATTTTACGATTCATATTAAAATATCGAAAGAATAATATGGATTAATTTATATGCATTTGACCCAAGACAGTCATCGTCTGTTTTTCATGAAGTTTTAAATGCGGACGTAAATGTACAAATTTTTCATGCGCCGAATAAGTGTTAACAACTTACTAGAATGTTTGCCGCAACAAAATGTTTCAAACTTTCTCCGGCTTTATATTGTTTGGCAATATATTTGCTAGACATATTGGACAGGCACTCAGAATGGAAAACATTCACTCGACATCAGAGTTGCCGTGTGGTAGAATCAAGAAAGCTTGAAATAGACCCTGCATGATCGCGAAGTGCCCTAAACTCATAAGAAGTTGATGAATGCTAGGACATCTTGATCGCCACCTATTACAAAACACATGCTACAAAAGATGGCTCCGATTAAGTGATATTCTGATGAAGTGATGGGAGATGGAATTTTCCCGGCAGATTTATCCGATTGTGATAACCCTCTTGAGACACAAACGGCAGGGGTTCTAATATGCAGAGTTTGTAGCATGTGACGGCCTGTAACATGTAAGTTTGTAACATGGCGGCCTGTGACGTCGATCGGTCGTTAGGAAATTGTATTTTAAGAAAAACTTTGACTTATGCAAAAATGCAGATTTTAATAAAATTTCATTACTGAAAATCAGAGTTCGAAAGATTTTTTATCAAGCCTCAAATTTAAAGTAATTCGACTTACTTCGATCAAGCAAAATATCATCTGTCATATCGAACGTGTTGTGAAGAATGTCCCTGAAAGTCGTTCTGTCCATTTTCGATTCAATCGATGGAACAAGTTCATAGTACATTCGAAGTAGAGATTCGCATTCTCCTTTTGTGACTGAAAAGAAACATATAATTTTTTAATTAAGTTTAAATATAAGACGTTGTCTACTCTCTGACATGAATGAAACAACTTATTGCTGACTAGTTTAATTTATTTCTGGTGTTTGAGACATATCTCAATTTCAGTGTACTATGTACTCTAGCACTTGTCATTCATTGCAAGGGTATTAACTCATAACAACATCCCGAGATCAAGTCAAGAAATATCATCAATTTCTGTGGGTTTGAAAACATAAATTTCATGCAGAGCGTTTCATAAAAAATGGATCAGCCTCCCATTTGATTTGAGTCAATATATTTTAAGTTAGATTAGGTAAAGGAGAATCAGTCTCAGTGACAAACAAACTGTACTTAAACAGATGATTGTTATTATGTTTAACAAGCCTTAGTATTAATGCAATAAATTATTAAAACATATACAGAGGAAAAATATAATTAACAAATATACTAATAATATAGTCCGTATTGCAATATTTTGTGATCCTAAGCTGATGTTTAATGACATCACGGATTCTCCTTGGGATCCGCGATATCCAATTATCGTTGAGAAGCTGGTCAATTTTTCGAGGACGAAGCAAAGGTTGTGGAATTTAATATCATATTTAACCCAATTTCTATCGGATGTCATCATATTTCAGACGATCTGAGGCTTCATCTGAACAGACAATGCGATTCCATGTCGCCAATGTTAATGACTCAACGCCCATCTTAATAGACATTCAATATGCTAAGCGGACAACTGAATTTAAGATGGTAGTGCATGTTTTTAATCCCGATTCAATCAAACTTTGCCAAATTGTTCACTTGGATATAGACGAATCAAAACCCGCAAATATTCAGTAGAAGATAGACTAGGATCAATCTGCACAAGTATCATGATTAGCGGGTCTCTACGTTTTGCATGGATGACCAAAGCCTCCACGATCAGAACCGTCTATGCGAGAGAACTGGAATCCAGTGAGTCCGATCCACTGATGTACATTTGTAATTTTTTTGCTAACAGTTCCTACAGAAATCCTTAATTCAAGTAAAGCACGATACTTTACTTTTCATGAACACAAATTCTTTCTCATTCATGACAATTACAATGTACCTATAATACAGTAATCAACTATTTTGGAAAATGGAAAAATAGAGAAATAATTATCGCTCCCTCTTTCTTTTATGCCGTCAAGTAAGTTTTGAAAAAGTGATTTTCTGTGTGTACAAACGTTTCAGGTGCAGACCCTTTATCGACGCTTTAAAAGCAGAATAAATGCGACACGAAACGCTCGCACACAAAAAAATGTTTTTTCGAAACTTAGCTACTTGACGGCATAAAAGGAAGAGAGAGTGAGAATATTTATTTTTTAGTTTTGCATTTACCAAAATGAGAAACCTGCCGGTGGCCATAAGCTAAGTAATCAACTGATCAGGAAATTCTACTCGTTGACAAAAGCGTGAATGAAGCATCCTTGCCGCAACGAAGCAAAAACTGTGAAACCAGTTGTCTAATCAGTTAATGATAAATATCATATTCTTGACGTTTGACTCTTGATAAAAACCGGTGCTACTTCAATTGAACAAACTTCACGATATTCTTTTCTCTGATAGTCATTAACTTTCACCACATTTTGTGAAGAAATGAGAGAAAATGCTATACTTCATTTGGAAATGTAACTTATCCGATGCATTTTAAAAGAGAATTGAGAAGTTTGTAAATATAGTCCAGCAGCCAGAACGAGTTTCTGCAGGGAACGAGGCCGAAAGTGAGACTTTCACAGAATGATGAACACCCTATGCCTACTACGAATCGGTGCGTCTGCCGAGTTCTAGTGAGTTCTTCTTCTTGTCAGACAGGATAAAAAAACACGTAAATCCAGTGGAACGCAGATTGCAGTTTTTGGCTGAAATGAAATTTTCTATGTTTTCGCTTATCAACTGGAAAATATTAAGTCTAGAGTCATAATTTTTGACATGAAATGTCTTCAGGTCATTTCCTATGATGTGCGTGTGCTATTATCATGCTTATCGGCAATGCATGTGAGAATGTGGTTGAATGTGGATAAAGTTGTTCAAAATGTTTGTATTTGTCGGCATTAAGAGGCTCGCCAAATCCATGTGTTTAGCTTTATAGACAGGGGTGCATGAACATGATAGGAAATGACCGGAAGACATTCCATGCCAAAAATTATGACTCTGGGCTTAGTACTTTTCGTTTAATCAGAGAAAACATAGAAAATTTCATTTTGACCAAAAACTGCAATCTGAGTCCCATTGGATATACACGTATTTTTCTTTGATCCTGTCTGACAAGAAGAGGAACTCACTAGAGTTCGGCAGACGTGCAGATTCATAGTAGACAGAAAATGTACATCATTCTGTGAAAGTCTCATTTTCGGCCTCATTCCCTGCAGAAACTCGTTCTGGCTGCCGGACTAATACTATATGATCTACAGGATGTAAACGGGAAACTTTGAACTTATGTGAAACTTAATAATCAAAGAATTATGCAAATTAGATAGGTACACTATATACTCAAAATGTGAGAGAAATGTGTGTAATACTGAATAAGTTGCAGTTGATTGAATTTCAATTAATGTTGAATTTTGATCCAATCTGTTTATTTTTTATCCAATCTGTTTCTTGTAAAATGAATCTTAATTACAATGTCAGATTCGATTGGTTTATCATGTTGAACTAAGACATAGTCATCTTAATGGTGCTAAAAATCCTAGTTCGTGTGAAGCAAGCGTCTGGAAGGGAGAGAGGAAAGAGAAAGTAACAACAAACCGCTTTCTTCAAAACACGTTGATGCAAGGAAAACCTTGTCGCAATCAGTATAGGTGATCTGTGTTTCGCAATCGCAATTTTGTATAGGCATAGAAGACTGTATTAAATTTATATTCACAACTACTGTGATAATCACATCATGATAATGATGGTTTACATACACTTTGTTTAGCACACTGACTCATTTCATCCTAATTGCCCTAAATGAAAAAAAATTATTGCTATCACTTATTGCAATGACGTTTTACAAATTATTCCGTAATCAGTCCATCTTATTTTCGATAAAACTGCACTCACATGTATTAAATAATAGCATTATCCTGATATGACACAAAACAGCATGAGAGGCTTATTTTCAATAGTAAACAAAAAATTATCCCACAAATTTCATGATTATAGCTGAAACCGATGAGCAATATAGATATGGATTATCATCTTTATTGATTCACAATATGTGGTGAATGCAATACAAATTTGATAAAGACAATTTAGAATCCTCTATAGCGTATAAAAGATTTACGAAGACGTTCTGGCGAGGTACGAGAATCTGTAATTCATCCATTATCTCTCGGTGTTGGGCGTCTCGTCGCGAAAATCACACGCAAAAGATGATCATCATCTTTCATCATTTCCCTGAACAATTTTTTGCATAACTTGTCAATAAATTATTCTAATGGACAAAATTCAATTCTAGAAAAATAAAAAATATCCCGCTAATCATTCAACTCTTGTAAGCTTGCATATAAAATAATTCGGAAGATTGCAGGAACAAGGTATTGCATAAATCAAAACCGAACTTATGAAAGATTCATAGCAATGAAAAATCTGCAGTTGAGGACATTCAACTCGCTTTAAATTTCTAAGAATGAAAAATCTTCTAAAACATTTGGCAACAGTCTTATAAATGTGGTAGTTCCAAGTAAGTTCAGCTGAAAAGTGAGCACCAAGCAAAATCAGATAATCAACTGTAGATAAAATATAGAAGTTGTAACAAGCTAAGGAATTCAAATGTAGTGATCTCTTGGTGAAGTAATTCATGACACAACTTTTCTCATCATCAGAGGATCAGTCCTCTAGATGTGTCCACTCACGTTGCAAGCTATCATTACTACATGCGTGATTGATCACTACATGTACATGTAATTACATGTAGTTAATCAAATGGATGTTCTTCCTTGCTACATTTGATGCCATACCATTAATGGATGCATTAATGCTAAGCATGCATCAATTTGTCCTGCTTAGTCAAAATATATAATTAAATGAAGTAAATATCTCATTTAAATGCAACATCTCTTTTGGATGGAATGCTCCACACACACACACACACGGGAGCTTGATCTCTTAATGCCTTCCCTTCCATCCAGGCTTTCGTTCCGGTAAATTCGGCTCCAGAATGCCCGTGAATTCCCGATTGTTTTCAAGAAACGTATTTCCGTGACTACAAATCGAGAATCCGGGGAAGTTGTTTAATTACACTGTTTTAACTAACTGGACTTCGAACCCAAATGGTAAGTGATCAGATCTTTTTACGTAAAGGACTACACTTTAAAGACAGATTTACCTTGAAATTCTTTCTAGTTACTTACTATACAAGTTTTCTTCAGCATGAAGACTTTTGAAAAAGGACCTATAAAAAAGGCTTTTTATTGTAAGGCTGTTGGTTTGTAAGGTAATCATCATCATTAACATCTTATTAGCATGTATTGAAAATGCAGCATCGATTTAAACAGCATGAATTAGAAACTCATTGAATTAAAAAACATTACAAAACACTTTATTCTGTACGAGGTTTTGATCTTTCTACTCTGTACACGAATCTCAACCAACAACAGTCTATTTGATATTGTTTTCAATTCCACTTCAAGGAAATATCTACATGTATGTGTTGGTTGGAATAAATCATTTTTTGCAAAGAGAGTTTATAGCAGTCACATTTGATTTGACAGTGTTAAGTTTAAAGAAGCTGTTCAAGACATTGTGTCAGAAGTATGCGTCACTTTGCCGGTGAAGTATTCAAACAAGTTCGAAGCCTTTCGATGGGAGGTAATTGTAGCCCTTTAATAACGGATTTGTTTTTGGCACACATGTTTTTATGAAGTCTCTGCTATCAGAAAAGAAATTTGGACTTACAAGATTGTTGTCAAGTATATCTCGCTATATAGATGACATTTGTGTTGTAAACTATCGCCATTTTGAAAATTTACTTCCCAAAATATATCCTAATGATCTCAAGGCTGAAAGAAGTGGCAATAATGATAAGACCACTGAATATTTAGATGTTGAAATCAATATGGTTTTGGATTGCTTACACACGTCAGTGCATATCACAAAGTAGACTATTTTCCGCTTCCTGTGCTGTTGTTAACTTTTTCAGATAGCCTCATCCCCCGAAAGATCGGCACACAAAATGTATTCTCGAGCCAAATAATTAGAATTTTACGTATTTCCTCGCATTTTCAATATGTTGTCGAAAGTGCACAATAGATTGTAAATATTATTGTTAAGAGAGGTTATTTTGTTAAAGATTTACGTCGTGGTGCCACACATATCCTGTGTAAACATATGAACTCACTTCAAAAGGAATTTGAAATTTTCGTTTCGGAATTTTTTCATGCAGAGTTTTTCGATCGTTGTGTGTAATGGGTGTCACAGGGTCCGCCAACCAGTGCATGCAAGAAATTAAAGGACCCGAAATGCAAGGCTGGTTGGTTTTCCTGCTGACGAACCTAAGATGTGACTCACCGGTGTAGAGATTTGTGTATTTTTGTAATTTTCGTTAGCCCATTGTTTTAAAATTTTGACTTTGCCTGGTTCGCCTGCAACAACGGTCACAGTCCTCTTAAGGACTACCTAAAGTGCTATGATTATGTAAACTTCTGATACATATATTTTCAATGTTGCACATCATTTGAATAACAACTTCTGGCAGAGAAAATGTACATGTCATGAAACACGTTTGTAGGAGACAGACTAGGTTTCTTACATAAATGCCTATGCCATGACATGCAAACTATCTAGCTAAGGGTTGGGTAAACTCCTCCAGTAGCGAGGCCCACTATGGATTCAATGAGCTGGGGGATTGATATTTCTGCCGTACAAAAGAAATTAGAATCATTGGAAAGTATGCAGAACAACATTTTGTGTAGAGCTACATGTGCAACTTTTTCACAGAACATGGATTTCAGCCCAAGAAGCAAATGTTTGAAATAAAATGCTCAATAAAAAACGCAACATTTGCAAACTCTAAATTGTTCTGCTTTCATGAGAGAATAAGCAAAACCTGAATTCTATTTTTTCCGGTACTTTGCCGTCATGGGCAAATAAAAATTACCTATGCACAGACATTGAACCAAAAGGATCATCCAATAGGTTTTATTTTGGAAAGTTCAAACACGTGCCTTGATCCGTGAAAAACATGGCAAAAGTAGCGGTAGCCTTTGAACAATAGAAATTGGTTCATCTATGACAAAATCTGCATTTAGCATATCCTATACAAAATCTACAAGTGGATGTATTTTAAGAATATTCTATAATATCTATGACATAATCTCACAGCAGATAGAATTAATTGGTGTCCAGCAGTTGACAAGAAGCACCCAGAAGAAGCGTCAATATTGTCCAAACGGCAGCGTGCAGCAACTCGTTGAGATTTAACAAACGCACTGAGATAATTGCTGTCCCAAGAGCATCAAAAAAGAAAATCCGGAAGTTTACCAAACATACCAGAAATTTTGAAAGAAACTTTGAAGAAACTTTGCTTCTACAAATAAAAATATTATGAATTGTCTAGCTTGATTCATGGAAAATTAATCACACATGCACCTCTGGTAAAAGATGCATTATTCTGTAGTTTTCAAGATCTGATCAAGATCTGGGTCGACAAAGTTACCCAAACAAACAACCCTACAAATACTTATAGTGAGAGTGGAGTGAGAAGGAAGCATCGTTAAGTTAAGAAACCAGAAGAACAGCCAACGAATCTTTAAAATCAATGGCAGCAAATACCTGTCAGCAATTTAGAAGCTATTCTCCAACAGTTCAATCAACGAAGAGTGATTGATTAAAATCTTGGTTCGTGTCTTCTTGCTGACATGTTTCGACGAATTCATCTGGCAATTCTCAAGGCAGATCAGAAATACACTGAGGCAATCACGACGCCGAATCCTAGGTAGGCCTGTAGGGTGTATATATAAGTAGTTATAATTCAAAATGGATTTAAATGCTCACTGAGAGTATTTATTCACAAGTATGTCTGCTATTCTAGCAGAAAGCAGTACCGTAGGCCTTTTTGCATTTAGGAAAATACATAGAGTAGGTATCTCAGAAAATGTCATTAGACATGCGACAAACAGATATTCTGTGCTAAATTGCAATTTCACTTCTGCCGCCAGATTACCCGTGATTTTTAACAAAATAATTAAAAATTGATGACCTAAAATGTATTTATAATTGAATACCTCAAGTGATTTGTATGCCAAACCAAATCCCTACCATGTTTTCTTAAAAGCCCAAAGCATAATCATTACCTCCGATGACTAAACACAACCAATGGATCAGCCATGTCATGCGAGATAGAGATGGCATCTTGAAGTGTTAGAGGCAAAGAGGTCCACGCGTGACAAAACGCATGTACTGCTAAAAGATGACGAAGAGACTGCAAGAGGCGAGACATTTTCGGAACTTGAAGTTGAAGCAGAGATTCGTATGACGTGGAGAATCAAACTGAATTGAACCTATGAACTCGCCAGAACGCCGCTTATCATTGGACTACTTTTTTCAATTCACCTACGGTTGATTGCACTAGTTGGAGGACGGGTTCTATTACCATTTCGAGAATAAAAAATCAGAGAGTAATCGCATTCACAGGCAACGAAAAATTGTAGTATCAACTTGCAGGGGAGCAGAATTCCTGAAAGAAAAGCGTTTCTTCAGTTTCATGCAATATCCTTTGAGATATTGCTAGTTCTTGTCACGCTGAAATGTAGCTTAATTCATGATAAATGTCAATGAAAAAATATCTTCCCAATTGAAAATAGATTCATCTAGAGCAAACTGCCTCAATATTCAAATTAGTACTCACAATTTGTTCTTTTATGGACAGAATCGGCCTGTTTAGTAACTTGTTTCTTCAGTGTCACATTAGACATGTTGAGCGTTTCAAACCTAATGTTGACAGTTACCATAGAACTGTAAATAAATTAAAACAAGATAAAAGTGTACATTAAATTAAAAGCGAGAATCACTTGCATTATATGGTTTTGCGTGGTTCATTTACTTCATAGTTTGACTTCAGTGGTGTTCGTTTTATGGATGCTGGCGGGTTCATTTCATGAACTACTTCTATACTTTGCTGCCAAACATGTGGAGACGTTGTTGGCACGGCTCTATGTTTATGTTTAGCACTATGTATATAGGTGACCGGGATAGCATGAGTAGCTGTAAGTGAGAAACACATGAATTAAATAATGATTTTTGTGAGCTAGAAGCCATTCACACATCAAAGCTCTTCGATGCTTGAGCTTCTGTTCAGAATGTTTCTGGTTGAGATTTTTTTCACAGAATGAAGATAAATTATGATTTGTGAAGACAGCCCTAATTTGCGATGAAACATGCAAAATATATCTCACAAAAAGTTTATATCCAACTTTGGTTATGCAATCTTAAAAACTTGGTTGAGAAATAGTGTGAAATGGCTGATCAAGTCAAATTTAGTCTCACTTTTTCGCAAAACATGTCCCAAGTAGTGTGATGAAGTTCCATTTCACTTGATGAATTCTTCCATGTGGTACTCTCCACTAGACTGACAAAAATCAAGAATATCGAATATGAATTAAGAAGACAACTACCTTCTAGTAAGAATTATTTGGAAATAATTTTTCATTTTAAAAATGTTAAAAAAATTTGACGGCATTACCTGTTAAAAATTCGTAAATTATTTCGGTTTCATAATATGATTCTCACCACGTGCTTCACTCTTTTAGATTTTCTGAAATTACTTTTTTCCGTTGATGGTGTTTGAAGTTAGATTTTTTCTTTAAACATATATTGTTTGAGCAGTCATTGAATGCCCGCATGATACGTTTTTCGGAAGCTGCGTCATGTTATGAAGTTAAGCGTTGCTGCCATGCAAGTTGAAAGGGGTGCAGCACCAATTTGTGAAATTAGTTGCCATGGTTGCCAGAGTTATGGCAAAAGCGCATTCACGAACCTTTTCTCACGTGCTATAGAACCTGTTGGAGCAAAGAAAATCATTGATGTTTCGTGACCAGGCAGGCTCTAATGAGGAAAATGTTTCTCGAGTGACTCTTTTTTTGATCTCTTCACAGATCGACGTCAATGATTTCTTTGGATGATACCATCTAGCTATTTAACCATGTCCGAAAATAAATCCGCCAAATAGGGCATATGCTTTCAGTTAAATCGAATTTTCTTCTGCTTTCTGTATCACTTCTAAGTTTTTGCCATTCATTCGCCACTACTGTCAGACGTGATGTTTCTGAACTTAAGTTGCTCATGGTTTTTATCTGCAACAGCACAAACGTGCTAGAGACACTACTAAGTTCGAACCTGGTAGTGTTCCTGGTAGCTGTAGCTAAATTAGGTCGACAAGTTATGACTTGCGCCTTCGTCATTGACACTCTGACTCCTCGTTTAGCATCCTTGAGTTCCCTTACAGAGTTGGGCGGTTAATGACTGGTCTTCAGTTTTTCTGTCCAAGGCAAGATCTTCCTTGATTTTGAGTTTCTTGAAATCTTCTTTGATGCAGCTCATTCATGACTTGTTCGGTCTTGCTGCTGGTCACGACCGCATACTTCCACCTCAAAACTTCTTCCACGATGTTGTCCGCTATAACATGTCCAAACCATCGTAGTCTCCTTTTGCGGATCGTCGCATCTAAGTCTCTCAGACAGCACCGTTGTAAATACCTCTTCATTGTAGATCCTGTCTCTCCACTTTGCACTTGTGAAGCATCGTTAGGTCACATGTTCTCAAACTGTTCATCATTTTGTCCGTTATTGTCCTTGTTTCCGAACCACAGGCTACAGGAGAACAGATCATAAGCATGCCTGGTATACTTGACCTCGACCTTTCAATGTGATTCCTCTGTTCGTTAGGAGATTGGCAAGCCCTCCATTTTCTTACGTACCATAGTCGAATTGCGAGTTCTGACGGCTCTTTCGACAACAGCATCCCTGTCAAGCATCTCTTAGATAGCAGAACTTCCAGACCTCCTGTACAATACACTCATTCACCGTAAGTGAGTCGTCATCTTCTGTGTTCTCTTTTGATCTCGGCTGCATTTCGGCTCAGCACTTTGAAGCTAACCCCGAGTATCTGAAGTGGCACCAACCATTGCAGGCCACACACAGAATCGAGTTCTGACCTACACGTTTCTCGCAACATGGGCATGGACATCTGCCCCTGCGCATCATCTCGGTTTGCTTCTTCCCCGTGACTAGAACTTTCGTTTTTTTCATGTTGATTTTTGAGACCTCTGTTTTCAAAGCTAGATTTCCATCTTTGAAACATGGACAGGGCTTCTCTTGTTTCTGTAGTGAGTAGGAGGTTGTCAGCCTACAGCAGTTCTCATGGGCCTTCACTGCGGCATTCTTTAGTCACCTCCTCCATTACTGACAAAAAGTAGAGGGCTAAGAAAGAATCCCTGATGTACCTACACCGACATCGATGTCGAAGCTGTTAGATGCTGACAATGGTATGTTTATAGTATGCGAGTAGGCTATGGCATGTTCGATGGTCATAAACATCCATCCAACAGAAGGCATTGCATGTGGTGTATCAAGCAGTGGTAACTGCTAGTGGAGGGACCAAAAGGATTTGAAGGTAGAGTTTTGATATAAAGGGAGAAGAATCATAACATAACAAGCAAGTTAATACATAGAAGTCAGATAGTACGCACCTCTCTCAGCATCTTGTCTAACAGTGATCGCATTATGCGCAGTGCCAAAAAGGATGTGACAGAGGTGGATATGAAGTGGATGAGAGAGAGCCAAAAAGACCTCGTGGTATCGCGGATCAGGCCATTATTCATTTTTTATAAATTTCCCGTTCATGTGTGGTTTAATAGGCAAGATTGGCTCTGCTTGATTTCTAATCAATCAAGAAATGATAAGTAAACCTAGCTAAGTGATTATAGCAGGGGATAATGGGGTGACATGGCTGGATTTTTGACAATCATCCTTCGTGTCATCCAAATAATCAAAAGAAAGTGATACTTCACCCTCATTATAAGGCGTTTTTCCCAACTTTTTTATATTGGAGACATTTTCGCAAGAGGAGATCTTGACCTTCTAATTTTAATTTCAAAAGGGTCAAAATCACCATCTGACTCCATCGATGGGCTGAAATGGCAGCATTCAGCTCAACTCTACTTCGTATGTTAGTCAATTATTATTTAAATATCAACCTGAACTCTACTACCTCAGTTTTAAATGAATTGTTTTGGCTTTTGTCATATTTTGAGTTGAATTGGAAAGAGCCAATATTGAAAGATCTTGATTTTATTTTTGTTATCCATTACAATTAATTTCTGTTAAATTTATTAAATTTTATACTGAACCTGCTAATTTCCTTCCTTTTATACCTGACAATAGACAACAGAAATTAATTGTAATAGACAACAAAAATAAAATCAAGATCTTTCAATATTGGCTCTTTCCAATTCAACTCAAAATCTACTACCTCAGTTTTACCACAGCCAGCTCATATTTGCCAGAAGGCCTGCATAAAAAGTTTCCTAGTTTCTCAAGACTTGAAGTCACAGCAAAAAAATATTTGAAACAAAATACCGTAAGATGTATATAAATTGTGTAGCCAAAATCTGGTCAAAGAGTTTGAAGTTATCGGTAGGGAAGAAACGATCAGAGTGTGCGCGCTTTCCCATTATATAAATCTATCGTTAAGAACCAGGGTTGGCTGGTAAAAACCGGTGAAAACCTGTTAAAAACCACCAGTTTTTGTTACCATTTTTCTGCTAAAACTGGCAAAAACTGGCTAAAACTATTTTTCCAGCATTACTTCTTACGTTTTTTGGGTACATCGTCACTCCTTACTTTATTGATGAACGTTGGTCGCAATAAGTTCACTTTACTTTTTCATCATTTGATAAACATTTAGGCCTGTATTTTCACAATTCAAACCTATCAATATCGCATTTCAATCAAGAATATGTTCCAAGTATAGGTGTAAGAATATGAATTATTATAAAAAATATTGTTATAAAGCTGTTGTACATTATTCTTCTAACTGTGCACGCATTTTGTTGCTTTACGAAATTCATTCATTGTAAGATGCAACAGACGTCCATGCTAGAAGGAAATCACTTGGCTCTATATAAAAGATCGAAAACAGGTATTCCATGAAGCTAGAAGGGTAGGAAAATGTAGAAATGTGGACTCGGATTTCTACGATTAACCTCCCAGCTGATCTCATAGAAAAAGCTTGTCTTCTAAATCTGTGGCAAATGTCCCATACCCATTGTGATTACATGAATATTGCTATGAAATTTGTCCTGCACTCCCAGAAGGACAATTTTGCCCTTCAACATTTTTCATGTCATGATAATTTATCGTCAAATATCTAGAGGTTAAGGTTATGTTAAATGAATTTAAAACCGAAAGTAAAGTTTTGATTTGAGTTCAGAATATGGAAATTTCAAGAACTTCAAACAAACTTGTATATCACAATAATGTCAAAATTGTTTGTCGCTTTCAGATTCTATTAACAAGATCAATTTTACACTGCAAACCAAACTGTGCCCAATGTGACCAATTACGAGTATGTGCCCGACGCATTTTCGTCACATCGGTCACATCTTGGTCATCTATGTGACTTCCATGTGACCGATGATGAATTGCCATAAATCATGCATATACGGCGAGTACTTGATGAGAATAATTCAAATTGATTTTGCGAATGCTTTTCGGCATGTTTTGTTCAAGAATATCATTGGCAAGAAGGCAATATCATATTGAACTTGGTTTGATTGAAAATTGTTTTAATGAGGATAATGATTGTGTAGTTTAAAAATGTGACACATTTTTCGTCACATCGGTCACATTTTGTCACATATGTGACAAAATTAGTTCTTTGCTGCTCCGGTACCTGGGTGCCGAGCCTTTAGAAATCCAACACCGATAGTAAACTTTTCAGTGGCTGCACTGTCACAGTTAGTCATGCAAACAATGAGCAGTGGCGATAATCCATTCATACATTCCCACCTTCCTCAGTGACCGCCGGAGATCGCTCCTATGTACACGGTCAAAGGCAAAATGGCGTCTAGGTTTTCCTGCTGGAGACACTACTACTGCTGAAGTCGCCATCTAGAGCGAATATGTATATGCTTTCTTCGAGAAGGGCACTGCTCAACTCTTGGATTACTTGCCATTTGGAAGTAGCTTCTTTGACAAATCTAGCGTCACACAAGCAAGCGAGTTTTTATTTTGAACTCGTGGTCATTATTGTTGCCGAAATTTTGTCGAGCTTGTTAAATTTATGTGAAAGCTGAAGCTCGAAGTTGAAGGAACGGAAGACTCTGACTCCTTGGATCGAGTTTTGAAATAAATTTTTGTCTTCGGGACGAGCTTCTCTATATTTGTGAAATACGCACGAAAACCAAGTTACATAGTAAGAAACCACTTACGATGTATAGACAATTCGAATTTTTTGAGTAGAAAAAGAAGGACTTGATTAAGCAAGAAGAAATTGGTCTCAATAGCAAATTTACAGCAGAACAAGTGACTTTTAGCAAGCAAAAATTACAGTTTTCTTAGAGCAGAAAAATTAACTGATGAAAGTTTGCACCAAGAATTGCTAAGGATGGGAAATCGCAACTAAGTAATTAAGTTATTGTTTATTGATGCAAATTAGAATAGTTTTCATAAAGCATGTAAATGAAATCGGCAGTCAAGGAATATATCATTTAGTAAAGGAAGTAGCCTGGTAGCACGAGAAATTCACTTGTTCATCAGGTAAGAAGTAAACAGTATAAAGGAAGTGTGAGCCCTTGCATTTCTGCAGAATGGAGTGCCGATGTTACCGGACCGACGTTGCCGTAACGGGATAATTTTTTTCAAAATATGCGTATCATTGTTTTCTATTTCTTGAAACAGTATCTTGCTTATATTGTAACTTTTCTTGATTTTCTCCTTTTTACACAAAAGATGGTTTAACGTCAATGCTCCCAGATACTGGGGGCTTGAACGGTGCTGCCATAGTCTGACTTTTAATCTGTATAGCGTTATGGTCATTTAGTCCGGCTGCCCTTCCCTGACGACTTCCAACGACAGTTTCAGTGCTCGACCTCAGGACCGAAAGATCACCAGGCTAAGCACTTAATCACCGTGCCACGGAGACCACGACCTTTAAAAAATGAGCAAAAAGGGCAGATGATCAGAAACATAAAACCACGGTTTGAAACACCGATTTAACGAAAATCCATTGGTTCTTAATGTTCATGTTAACTTCCTTAACTATAAACTTCACTGATTAGAGATTCAGCAAGATTGATTTGATTGATTTGTATTTTCTTGATTCCTGCAAAATTTTCTAAGATTTCAAAAGGCGCTTTGACAAAAGTAATTAGTTTAGGAAATTGGCAGCAGAGTAAGCGTTTCAAAGTTGTCTGAGGTTTCGATTTTCTGTTTCCTTATTTTCGATTCTGCACCTAATTTGGTTTAAAGGTGCATTTTTAGTAATTACTTAGCACACCCGTCAATAAATAATGAGCGTGTAATGACAAAGCACCGTAGAAAGAGTTTGCTTCTGTTATGCCTCCGGAAATTTGTTTTTTTCACGGCTACACTTTTCAAGCTAGCCCTTTGCGCCTCCTACTTGGCCATCATGCGACAGGGTCACGACCCCCAAAAATTGGGACCACTGATATAGAGGATAGTAGCATAATTTCATCTAACATGAAATTCAGGTGATAAATGTTGTTGATTTGCAATGAAAAGAATCACGTGTGAATCTTGAAAAGATAGCAAACATACAATTGATTACTAAAGATAAAGATAAATAGTTGAAAGTTTTCAGAATGTGAACCTGGAGACAGAATTAAATTAAACGTACTTTTATGTTTCAGCAGCTGATGAAGAAGGTTTTGAAAGAAACTGTTGGTAAGTGCACGTTACAAATTTAAAAGTTTCAAACATTTGCATTTCGAAGTCAATAATATTTGCAGAAATATCGGCATTTCTTTTAGATATCGACCGATAACCGATAATTTCGAAAAGTTGCCGATAAATCGACCGATATATGCTACTTAAATGTTAATAAAAAGTGCCATACATGTAAGATATTTCAAGAGTCGTCTCTTGCTTAAGTTTACAATGTGATTGAGAATCAGGACAGCAATATAGCCTAGATGAATAGCTGCTTTTGAGTGACGCTTTTGCATTATAGAATTCACAACGCGTGTAGGCCTACTGATTGTGAGCATGCGGTTTTAATAACCTATCATGGAGCATAGAACGAGCAAGGACACTTCGATGGGCTCGAAAATTTCACAGTGGAGGAGTTTTCGAGCTGCGTCCATCCTCCGTCTAAAAAAGTCTGATTTGTAATATAGTGATGCATATAATAATGTATCTTACAGATTCTGTTTTATCAACAATTGCTGAGCAATGTCATGGAGCATTTTGTCAACATTTACTGCAAAAGCATTCGTGACACCGGAAAATATCCGATGATGGATCTTTTGGATCAGACTTTTCTCAAGCCGCATACATTTAACGCTGACGTTAAAAAAGTGCTTAGTAATTTGAAGTATGTGATCCATCACTAGCTTGCTGCCATCAGCAGCTGAAACATTGGTTGTGTTTAAATTTTGCTTGATAGCCAAAGATTGGAACACTCGCTTGCAACAGATTCAGATAGAAGCGTAAGCTATAAAAAGGTCCGAATTGAAAAGAAAACTGGTGGAAAAAGTAGAAACTGCTAAATCAGAGCTCCAGTATTTTGGGATCCGAATTCATTACATTTCATGCAATTTTTTTTCTAAAAATTGGTGTAAATTTCTTAATTCCATGCACTTGGCCATGACTCCAGTTCTCCGAGATTTTGATGCACCGTGACTTCGTGTATTATGACTCAGTCATTACAAAATTCGTCTCTTCGCTGCCTTTTCAACACGGCTTCAAAAAAGAACACTCCACAACCACCGCACTCCACCATATCAACAACAGCATCGCTACTGTTTCAACAGCAAAAAGCCACCTCTACGCACAATCACCACATCGCTGGACGTGACAGAAGCACTCGACACAGGCCACATCCACAAACTCCAACAGACCAACATCCCTTCCTTCTTCATCCGATTAATAGCAAACGACATTAAAGGCAGGCAAACGTACACCACATACAATCAAACACCCTCAACCAACAAAAACATCAAAACAGGCATCCCACAAGGGGGAGTTCTCTCCCTCTTCCTCTTCAACCTTTACATGCAAGACATTCCTCTTCTTACAGACACCACACTCAAAACAACGGTCTACGCTGACAACAACAACATCACGGCCACTCACTCAAACATCAAGACAGCCCAAGACAAACTCCAACCCTACCTCAACACTCTACACTCATGGACTCAACAAAACAATCTCCACATGAACCGCAACAAAACTCAACTCTCACTTTCCCGACCGGATACCTACGAACACAGTACGAACCTATCAGTCACCATTGACACCACTGCATTCACAACTCTCAGCAACAACCGAATCATGGGCGTCAACCTAGATACATTATACATAGAACACACATCAGCAACACTTAAGAGAAAGCAAAGCAAACCTTGGAATTCTCACATGTCCCACTTCCACCCATTGGGGACCACAGCAAGAGATCATCTATAAGGCCGTCACACGCCCCCTCTTGGAATGCACAACCACAGTCTGGTCACCAATCATCTCACAAACAAATATCGACAAACTACAAGCAATACAGAACAATCCCAAGTCAAAAGATGGATAGATTATCATGACTCACAACATTTTTGGTGCATTCATTTATTTGGATGAGCGTGCAGCTACTGTTTTTTCCTGTTCAAATATATAGATTCTATAGAGATATCTGTAGAATATATAGATTCTAGCACACTATTTGTAATTTTCATGTATCTTCAAAAGTCTCTATTTGAGTTGTATTTAGTATGGCTTAACTTTCCCAATCCAATCAGACAAACTCAACATTTTCCTTGCATTATCATGCGATAATTGATCAAGGCAAAACGTTTATCCAACTTCTGTTTATCCAGCTGTGTCCCTGACCACCATGGTTCTCCATCGGCTCCTATCTTGATACAAGCAATATAACCCGCGTAACCGCCAATATATGCATGCCACACAGGTTATTCAGTTCGTCACAGTAGCGGGTTTTCGGTCGCCACCTTCCCACTGGTCAATGTACCATTCTACCAAGCAAAGTTTTATCATAGCTGGTGCTACACAGGACATGTCCAATGAATGTCAGTTTTCTTGCTGTTGTCATAATTGACTATGAAAATAACACCAAGACAAGTGACATGTGCAGCATTCTCAGCAGGCTGACTGTTGATTTTGTCTTTGATGACTATATCACTAACACTTCCATTCGCATCCTTTCTTTGAGTTTTCATTGTTTTCGTTTGCTTTGCATTAAGTAGAAGGTCGGTTCTTCGCCTTCACTTCTTGCTCTGTCCACCAATTCCTACAGTTCCCTCATACTGCCCGCTGAGCAATGTCTTCAGCATGTGTGAGGTTGGTTATGTGCCTGACCTTGTGGTGCCTTTCTCATGATATTCTGTGAGTAATAAATGTTGAATAGATGGGAAGATAAAATGCATCTCTGTCTTCGAATACATAATTCCTAGCAGGTCGGTCATCCCCAATTTTATTGCTAAAATCTTCAGGAAACCCATGTCTCGCATGTTATCACAATTTCCAATAGATACTCAAAACATCAATTATTTGGGAATAAATTGCAGAATTCTATCCTCTAATGTAGCCCGATAAGGCCAAAATTTAGGAGCTTATTATGACCTATAAGTAGCACGGGTTTTCTTTTATTCATATAGGCCTATTTTCACATTCCTTGTATGGACACAGTTTTCTCACATATAAAGTCTATACATAAATTTATCGCACCCAGACATGAAGGTAATAATCTCATTGAAATTGTATGTAGACTAACTATGCAAGTGTTTTCATGAATCAGATATTCGCAATAGTCCACCTGCGTAAATTTTCTCGGGCTGTGTAATAAATGGAAATTTCCCGCGTAGGACCACTGATCATTAATTATTACGCACTCACTATTTTCCTACAACTTATCTAACAATGTAATTTACAGCTGTTTTAATCTCCATTTTTTATCAAGATGAACTATAGAGCGGTCTAATCTCCGTTTTTTATCTAGATGAAACATAGATCGGTTTGCTCTCTGTAAAGTATTTCTCTCTGTAATTATTTTTGATTAGGAAATATCATGAATAATGATATTATTGTTATAATATAAAATAATTTTTAATTTTCATTATAATTTTTATGATATATTTTCGATACTTGAGTTATTTTCGTTTTTAGATATCTTAGTTTTTTTGAAAACAAATTGTGAATCTTTTTCTCTGTTGAGATTGTACAAGTTTGTGAGGGTCCTGCCAGACATTACACAATCATGCATGGTGATGCAATTTTAAATGTGTGGATGCGCATCGCGCTCACCTTGCTCACCTTGTCGACCCTTGTCCCGCGTATCCCAGGGTAGGTCCAGTCCTCTTTTTCCATTCCTTCCGGTTGTGGACCAGGGAGGCATCCACTCCTTTTGCCTTCATGTCGGCGGTTATTGTCGCTGTCCAGGTCTTCTTCGGGCGGCCTCTACCTCTTCTTCCTTCCACTTGCAGACATGATGCTTTCTTAAGGGGATGGCTCTCTCCGCGACGCTGCACATGACCAAACCATGACAGCCTTCTTGCTCTTGCCACTTCTTGAATAGGGGCTATTTCCACATTAGATCTTATTTCTTCATTGGTCTTCCGATCCAAGCGTGTGTAGCCCTGCATCCACCTTAGCATCCGCATCTCCGCCACGTGCAGCTTCTGCTCATCTGTCTTGAGAGGGGCCCAGCACTCAGAACCATAAAGGATAGCTGGCCTGATCATAGAGGAGTATACTTTGCTCTTTATCTTCATTGGCATCCTTCTGTCACACAGCACTGGAGTCAGTCTCTTCCATGTGTTCCAGCCGCAACGTACTCGATGTGCAACATCACCTGCGCTGGTCACCTCAGTATTGACCATGGACCCCAGATATTTAAAGCAGTCCACACTCTTCACCGGCTGACTCTGAATCTCCATAGTTGTTCTTCTCGGGTCGGACGACAGATATTCGGTCTTGGAACGGCTTACCCTCAGGCCCTTACTCTCAAATGCTCTCCTCCATGCTTCCAACCTTCGTTCTACATCTTGATGACTGCTTCCAAATATTACGAGATCGTCGGCGTATAACATATCCCAGGGACCACCTCTTCTGCAGTCCTTGGAAATTTCATCCATTATTACGATGAAGAGAAAAGGGCTTAAAGCTGAGCCTTGATGTAGCCCAACAGAGACAGGAAAGGCACGACTTTCACCTTGTCTACATCTCACTGCAGTTGTGCTGTCCCTGTACATGTCCTGTATAAACGAATGTAGCACTCCGGTACTTCCCGTGTGCGGAGACAATTCCATATCAGCTTCCTTGGGACTGTATCGTAGGCCTTTTCGAGATCAACGAACACTGCGTGGAAAGGCTTATTTTTCTGTCTGAATGCCTCCATCGCCATTCTCAGACAAAATTGTGGGTCTGTTGTGCCAACTCCTGGTCTGAAGCCAAATTGATTGATATCCACCTCAATAAGATCACGAAGACGCTTCTCCAAAATCTTCTCCAGAATCTTCATGGTGTGAGTGAGAAGCTTGATACCGCGATAGTTGCCAACATCTTGATGGTCTCCTTTACCCTTGAAGATAGGTGTAATAACACTTTTCCACCACGCGTCCGGTATCCTTCCCGATGTCAGTATCTCATTGAAGAGGTACACCAGAAGGTCCAAGCCGTAGTCCCCAAGCACCTTGAAAACTTCAATAGGAATGTCATCCGGTCCACAACTTTTACCCGACCTCACTTTTTTCAGTTGCTCAGCCACTTCATCCCTTGTAATCATCGCCACTGGACCCTCAACAGCAGCTCCAGCAGGGATGCGCAGTGGATGCGCATCGCGCATGCAAGAAAAATCGATGGCAACTTCAGAGCAGATTGTTTTCTGATAGGCGAATCGATACACTTGTGTTAAGTCACAGCGCTCAGCATTGCAATGGTGGGGCACTCAATAACTTGCTTTTTTTACGTCACTACTCCCCATAATTGGGGCTGGGACGGTGCTGACATAGTCAGACTTACGGAGCGTTGTAGTACTTTTAGTCCGGATGCCCTTCCTGCCGACTTCCAATGACACCTTCGGGGCTCGACCTCTGGACCAAAAGATCGCTAGGCCAAGCACTTAACCACTGTGCCACGGAGATCACAGTGGCACTTGACCACTAAATTCTCTAAAATTGCAAGATTTACAATTCCTTTATGATAATAATTAATCCAGTAATCTTTTGTAGAATATTTCCTGGCAATCGAAAACGCTGACATACTATCTGTTGAAGCGGAACACCAAACTATAGAGGACGCTGAAGCAGCTGTATCATCATATTATAAGCAACGACATCGGGTGAGTATCATTATGGGCAGAATACTTGTTCTAATGCATATTTCTACCTCACACCTTTCGCAATTATAGTAATATGAGCTTAGAATCATTGAATGCATCTCAAATCTGACAAAATTATAGCTAGTGCTGTTTTCTCTAGACCTAATATTAAAGTTGAAAGCAATGGGGGAGCAAAGCCAAGCTCCTCACTCAAGTCTACTAGAAGCAGATGAAAAGCAAAGGTTTCAAGGTTTCGGTGATTTATGATCTAAAATACTAAGTTGAGTGAGATAGTCAAATGTAAGGAGATAATAATAATAGAAGTGTATAATAATAAAAGTGTGTATTTTTTCATCAAAATAGAAATCAAAAGTTACAAATCAATTATTTACATGCACAGTCAGTAGCACAAAAAGTCACAAATAGTCACAAGTAGTCACAAATTCACATGCAAGATAACGAATTAAAAGACATAGTGCTTACTCTGAATAGTGTAAGTACACTGTATCATGTGAATTCTTCATCGACTGTAAAAATCAACGCAATTAGTTTCTTCATGTATAATCCATCTTATATTTTACCATTGAGAATTTTAGAGATTTTGTCATGTCGAATGATTGCCGATGCCTTGTTACTTATTTCAAATAATGCTTTCGTAATGGTAAATGCAGCTACAGTAAACGGATATTGCCAACGACGAGGTGATTATAATAGATAGCCTTCGTGATGCGTCTAAAAGTATTCATTGGGTAGTGTGCTCTAATGATGGACCTTGTTATCGTTTGATCGGTGACTGATCAGATCAAGTTAATGTTTGTCAATGTCAGCGGACTGAGTCGCTGACCGTGTTTAAAGTCTTTAATGTTGTATGTGGCGGTGCACTGGATTTTGTTTTTATTTCCCTAATTCAGCCGGGTCGGACTTTTAAATTATGTCTGCATATTTAAGTGACAGACGCTGTGACTTTCCTAAAATTCAAACTTAATGATAGGCATTCCATGTCATTTTGATTGTAACTTCAAGTGCTATTACAAGAGGATATACTGTATATAATGCTGCTAGATATCAGGTTCAGTCAACATCCTAGACTAGATGGAATGTCAGGTTCATGTTTATGATGCACATGTAATGCATGTATACAATGTGTATGATACAGCTTCATATGAATGGAATTGTTAGACAGACATGTGACAGCCCTACTACATGCTCTTGTCCAAATTGGCAGTCATCATCACTCATCAGATTTCATTAGGGCGCGCATGGTGCTTGCCCATCATCATTGGCTTGCGGTGTCGCTGATAGAAGAGAAATTTTAAGAGATCGCATGGTCTAGCCATCGCTTTCTGAAAATAGCTATGGAAATATGAAAATAAACATAAAGGCAGAATATTGATTACCAGTCCTTAGTTAAGCTATCTTTCGGTTGAACTGCAGGAACTTAAATACGAGTAATCTACTGTACATCAGAGGTTCCGCAGAATATGGTTTCAATCGTCCGGTACTCAGGTTTTTGTTGCTGAAGAGTGTCATCGACACTATTGTTTTTTTTCTTGAAATCTGGTGCATCCTGGCCGTTTGCAATGTATGCATTTCAATTATCAAGTTTTCTTCATCGTCATCCCTTAACATCAATAAGAATCTTTAATCATCAAAAAATCTTTTAAGGATTCCCTTTACATCAATACAGAAGAAGCATAGTTTGTATGCAGTGTTAGTTGTTCAACAAAACGACTTTTCTACAGGCCATAATTGATTATCTGAACGACAATTTTCACGCAATTTTAGGAGATTATCGTAAATATTTGATAAATTTGAAACTTCTGGTATGCACTCACACATTGTGCAATGTATCTCAACACCATCTTCATCCACATTAGAAATAGAAAACAAGATGATACCAAAGTATGATCACAGAAGTATGAGTAGTTTGCTACTCGTAGAATTTGTGGTTGTAATTAGTGCTTTCCTTCCAAAACTCCTATTTATTGTAAATGTTTCGGATTGCTTGCCTCTTCACATCGGATGATACATAATTTGTGGCCTAGAATTTTCCAAATTAACACATACATTGCCTATGCAGTGAATGAATCAAATCAGTCTTCTTTAGCCGCAAAATGATGAAGCAACAGGTGAATTATTGAACAGTTTCATCAGAGTATGCATTTATCAACCGTTTGATGTTCATGCGAATCACACATTACTTTTCCGACTTCCGTGTGTTGACGAATTCGGCAACTACTATTGTATGTAGCTAGGTTTTTAAGTATTACAACGATTTATGCCTCAGGTCAGGATTCCCAATATAAATGCTTGTCCATTTGCAATATTGTGTAATCATTAATTAAAAGTGTAAATTCAATTTTACTCTTCTAGTCACTTATGCTACATAACACTTTAAAGGCAATAGTTGCGAAAACTCTCGTGAGCATTTTTAGCTGAATAAGGATGGAACGCAACTCAACCTCGCAAAAGCGTTCTATGTCTGTGTTTCAATCGAAAATGTTTAATATTTTTGTATAGATAATTTTGATTTTGGAGTAGCATGCTTCCGGTTGGTCACACCAACCAGTGGGTCTTGTGTGACCTAGTTTTATCAGTGGCGCATGCGCACTTTTTTACTAAATGATGCGGAATAGGCTATTCTGCTATATTTCGCAGAGTTGAGCTCACGGCTTAAATACGATTCTCTGCAATAGTGGTGGTTCAAATCGGGATGAATTGAATGAAAATGGTTGAATCTCAGTGGATCAGTAATTCACCAATTGCCACCTCAATGACTGATCGTCTTTCTAATATACATGTCCAACACACGCACGCTTTCAGATAAAGAAAAATATATATACGTCCTAACTTAGTGGTAGGTATTTGCAAAATAAATTCTTAGCATGCTTTTTCTGCGAATTTCCACGACATAGATAATTATGAGAAGTACGGGAATTATGCACAGAATTGTCAGATTTTATTGCATGACGCATGTTGTGCTGTTGATAGGAAAGCTTATGTTTCTGATACTAAAACTTTTGTCATTATCTCATGATAGTTTGAAGTATTCATGTCAACAATATTATGCCCAAATGTTGACAGATGTTTTGATTTACTTGTAAGTAAATTCTGTCAGGAGAAATAGTTTTTATTTTTAAAAGTAGTAAACTAATTAATGCAACGTTGGAACGTTAATACAACGTCCGGCGATTGTATTTTCATTCTTTCATTGAACCCGGCGATCAGTGGAGGAAATCCGATGTACGGCAATTATTTTCGATTTTGAAAATGTAGGTTGTCTCTCCCTGTCAACAAATACGCAATGCGACCGTGAGTCACGCTGATTGGTCAATGCTGTCGTTCAGTAGCAACTGAGTAAACAAACCAAGGTGTTAGGGGAACGCTATTTATGAGTAAGGCTATTGCAGTCTGCTGACAACGATGCCTCGGTATTGCTGTGTATACGGATGCAAATCCTCCGGTTATGACTGCCAACGATCTTTTTTCTTATTTCCGACTGCACCATCATTAATGTCTCAGTGGATAAGGAGGATTTCTCGTAAAAATTGGAAGCCAAGCAAGACATCAGTGGTGTGTGATCTACATTTCCGAGACTGTGATTTTAATATCTGCAAGTCAGATCGCCCAATCGAGTTTAGAAAACGAAGGCTCAACTCAAGTGCGGTCATCAAGAAAATTATAAACAAGACTTAGTGCGTACAACGAGGAACTCACAAGGCATTGTTTATGACACTGGACTAAGAGGCGGGGAACAGAGTAATTCTCCACAGATTTCAAACCATGATGCTGAAGATACGAAAGAAAGCAGTACGCAAACTGTTGAAGATACAGAATTTATGTTTCGACAACTTCGACTGCAACTTCGAGAATCAAAACTTGAGATCGAGATTCTTAAATCCAAAGTTTTGACCTTCGAAACGATTAAGTGATGATGATGTCCTGGTGTACACAGGAATTGAACGCAAAGTATTCGTTTCATTATCAAGTTACCTCAAACAATTTCTGCCATTCAACTATTATACTGGAAAACGTGTGGTTTCCCTTGATTTCAATGATCAAATATTGTGTTGCCTTCTGAAGTTAAGACATAATCTAGTTGACCAGGATATCGGCTTTCGATTTGGTATTAGTCGAAAAACGGTGCAAAATATATTCATGACATTTTTGAGTGTTTTGTATGAAACCTTGTATGAGAGCATTATGTCGGCCAACGTTCCATCTTTGACTAAGATACGCAGAACTTCACCTGACTCTTTTAGTGGATTCTCTTCATGCAGGATGGTAATTGATTGCACAGAAATCAGAATGGATGCACCAAGAAATGATTTGAATGCAATCAGTGCTGTCTATAGTAACTATAAGTCAAGCTATACGGCGAAATTCTTGGTAGCAGTAGCACCGAATGGTACAATAATCTTTGTAAGCCAGGCCTATCCTGGTAATATCAGTGATAAGGGAATTACACGTGATTGTGGTTTTTTAAATCATCTTAATCCTGGTGACTTGATTCTCGCCGATAAAGGTTTCACGATACATGACATTTTACCGAAAGGTGTTCAATTGAATTTGCCTCCATTTTTGCAAGGAAAATCGAAACTGCAATTTTCAGAAACCGAAGCTCGATACACACGAGATATTGCTCGTGCTCGCATTCACGTGGAACGAGCCAACCAAAGAATAAAATCTTTTAAGATATTGAGATATCCAACTCACTATCGACGCTTAGCAACGAAACTTTTTCGAGTCTGCTGTTGTTTAGTAAATCTGCAGAATCCTCTTATATACGGAATATTTATGAAGGATTTGACTGATATTTCTGAATAAATTTCCAAAAAAATATGACGGTTTTCATTTTTCGTTGCATTGATTTGATTGATTAATTCTCTCTGATTAAAATTAATTCTATGAAATTCTATTTTACTCATTTATCTGTTCTCAAAAGTTATATATACATCTATATAGGCTACACATTTCAGATGGAAATTAGTTATCTATATAGTCTGCTACAAGTCTATACCGGTAAGACTATACATGCAACCTAGTTTCATGGTAATATTTAATCAAACTCAAAACGAACGACAAAGTACAAAATTAACAAATGTATTCACCTAGACCCACTAAAAAATCCATCGGAAACCAAACCGAACAATTCAGAATTGTCTACAATAGGGAAGGAAATGATCATAATAGAACAGTTCGATTTTCTGCATGTCACTTGCCCACTGATCGCTCCGAAATACTCTCTTGATGAAGATGTCTTTCATTGTCCATATCACAAAGTCACACCAATTTGAATTTGTTGCAAAAATGTTTCCCTGGATTTGATGATAATATAAGTGTTCCGTATTAACTTCCATTGCCTCTGTCAGTAAAATGATTTCATAGTATTTCGCGCTTTCTCCTGTTCAAGAATTTCATTAATCTTACAATCACGATATTTATAGGGACACTTAATTTCAAGAACACCTTTGTCATCTAAATCGCAATTCGACACGACTAAACCATCAGGAGATGCGCCCATGATTCCATTTTCAAAAAGAAAAATCCCACATGGCTCAACATGGTTCCCGGTACTTCAACATACCTTTCAGTAGCCATAGATTCGTGAATAGATCCCCATATAATGCTATCCTTGTTACTGAGATTGTATTCTCCGCATAATGTCTTGTACAAAGATGGTGGAAACTTTCCAATTTTGATAGCTTTCAAAACTCGTCCAAAATTACTGGCAGTAATCCGAAAGTTGCGAACTTCCGACCATCTAGGGTTATTTCTCTGACCCCTTGTCAATTCTTCTATAGTTTGTATAGATTTTGAAGATATGAGAAAGTTTCTCTTGAAATCAGAATCAGATAAAGTCTCAATGCTATGTCTGTCAATTACTTGTATAGCAGCAGTAGGCAAGTTCGATTCTTTAAGTTTATCCGTCTCATCTATGTCATTACTTAATATCCACGAAGTTCCACAGCGATGATTTATAGAGTTCAATGAATTTGCAAAATGCGCAAGTTGTGCTGAATTTGCTGGAGAAGTAGTCGCACGATAAGAAGAGCGATCGTCAGGGAAAATGTTACTATAACTGTTATTCTGCTTCTGTCGCTTCGGATGGGAAATCCAAGATGCTGGAAGATCAGTCTTAGATATACCGGACTTTTCGCCGTAGATAAGCGCCGCAGCCATATGTGAGCAAATCCATTGCCCTCTTGGACATTCACGGCTACAGTCCTTTATCCCGCCATCTTCATGTAATTCGATAATGACTTTGTACGACCGGTTTTTCATGGTGGCACGAACATGACTACAGATTGTTCTTTGTGCGATGTTAAATGAGAGCACAAAATTAGATCTGTATTTCTCTTCTCCTCTTTTGAATGTCTTAACATCTTCAGCGAAGAATTGAAAAATATCAGTCATAGTTATCACCTGCATTGTCACTTATCAAGCAACTGATTCAACTGAGCGAGAGACAACTTAAGTCAGACACAGCAATAATAAGTGACCTTTGTCTCACACACCGATGTACGCCTGTGAGAATGTGCGCGATTAGGATCGCTTGTTTACTCGATCGCCATTAGTGACGCCATCTACCAATCAGAGAATAAGAATCAAGAGCCTGAATCAACCTCGCTTCCCTCAACATGCATTCAACACTGTCCTGAGCAGTGTCCCGGCCAGCGCGTAAATTTACGGCGTAAATTTGACATTTCGCGCGTAAATGCGTAAATTAAGAACATGGAACGTAAATTTATCATAGGTTGGGGCGTAAATTTCGTTTTCAGATTGACGAATTTTGTGTATTCGAAAATCTCTGGCGGGGACACTGCTTCAAACAGAATTGCAAATAAGAAGATTGCGGCCGAGGTTACATGGTGTCTTCATGTAGTCGAGAATAACTTTTCTTATGAGTCGAATCATCATTGCTGCGAAACATTTCGTAAGATGTTTTCGGACTCCAAAATCGCTGAAAGCATGCAACTGTAAGAGGATAAAGTGGCATATATAATCAAGGACGCCATATTCCCATACTCACAACAATCGCTTGCGGATGATTTTGAAAATTCACTATACGCCCTCCACATAAGTGAAGCGAACAAGTGCAGATCTCATCTAGGTATTGTTATTCGCTATATGAAGAAAGATGATTGGAACATTTACGTCCAGTCCTTGGATCTACCCGAGCTGACGTCAACCACTGCAGAATGCATCACTGAGACACTCATCAAAACTTTGGAAGAGGAATACCCAAGACAAATCTTCTTTGCTTGATGTCTGATAGCTGCAACACGATGCGAGGTGTGGAGGAGACTCAACGACGTGTGGAGGAGACCATGTCTCTCATTTACCTGAATAAAAATCATGCTGCATGCATCTGCACTGCCAGCCATTTCATTTGCCCTTATTTATCTTCAAATGAATATGGTGGAAACCGCTAGATATTTTTTTTCTCGGTTCCCAACAGAATCCTGCATAAGTCATTGCTTGGTAGCTCCTAGATTTGAGAGGAACTCTTCTTGTGGAACACTTATCGGGACCTTTTTTCCCACTTGTGCGCAATTGTTGATGTCTTATGCTCAGGTATATGTTTCGTTTATGAGTGAACCGAAACACTTAAATATCTTCATTGATGGGAACGCGGCTCCATCCAGTTAAATCTCCTAGCAGTCGAAGGAGGTCCTGAGGTATTCACTCTTCCTCCAGCCTAATCCCTAACCATTAATCTCTAGAGCACTTGCCTAAAACTTATCCACGTCTTGTATTACCATTGTAGAATCCCCATCAAATTGTCAGCGTAATGCATTTCTTTTGCGACGGCTATCGTGGTGGCCAGCTATTGCATCCAAGACAAGCAGGAAGAGATGTATGATCTGTGCAGATCCTTGTTGCGTGCAGCAGTGAACTCGAAATCTAGAGTGTAAACATGCTTGGTTTTCACAATTGTCCTTTTAATTCGATGCATGCCTTGAATCAATGAGACACACGTCCTAGCACCATCTTATTTCTCCTCATATCTCGTAAGTACTGTCTCAGTCGCACGTACTGTTGGTTCACAAAATTTACTGTGGAGTGCCCGTTTTTCCCTTCGGTTGTCTATATGGATTGTATTCAGGTCTGAATGCAATTGGTTGTTTCACGCTCCAGTACATTCGCAGGAGCTTGAAATGAGGTCTAGGAGCTTGAAACTGAAAGAGTAGATTGACAACTTTATAGCAGTTCTATAGCAACTTTATAGCAACTCTATGATCCCTTTGTTTTCGTAATTGGTGTCAGGATGCTCTTTTTGCACACAAATGACAAAATGATCTTTGGTAATCTCGTTAAAATGATGCACACTTTTTTTACAAACTTCTCTTCCATGTGCCTTGATAGCTTCTGTAAATCGTCGGATTCGCTGTAGCGACCACCTATAATATTGCTCACTTATTTCTTGACTTCTTCAGGGGATGTTTCTGCTATCAGTGGTGTCCGTGGCACAGTGGTTGCGTACTTGGACTAGCGATCTCATGGTCCAGAGGTCGAACCCGGAAAGTGTCATTGGAAGTCGGCAGGAAGGGCATCCGGACTACAAAGCACCACAACGCTCCAAACAAAGTCTGACTTAAGTCAGCAACGTCCAAGGCCCCAGGGGGGGTTAAAAAGTGAACGTAAAATCCATAGTGGTTGTCGTGGCATAGTGGTTGACGTACTTGGACTAGCGTTCTCATGGTCCAGTGGTCGAAACGGAAAGTGTCATTGGGAAGTCCGGCAGGAAGGGCATCCGGACTACAAAGCACCACAACGCTCCAAACAAAGTCTGACTTAAGTCAGCAACGTCCAAGGCCCCAGTAGGGGTAAAAAGTGACGTAAAATCCATAAAAAAAAAAGTCGACTCACTGCCTGTCATGCCTCTGGACTGTCTAACTTGAAAATGAGCTTTCTCCCTTTCAATCGCTTCATAAAAATTTAAACGAAAACTTGATCTCGTCAATCTGATCTTTTTGCAAACGAAAGCCTCATGAAGACATTTGTATGAAAGAAAGCTTTGATAGTTGACATTATCTTCTACGAGCATTTTATGATGTCTCGCAGGCTGGATTGAATATGTTAATATGATGAAATGATCTGAAAATATCATTTAAGAGAATGAGGGAAATACTAAATCTTTTTTCAATTTTGTCTTCAACTAAAGTACATGACTCACAAATAAAGATAATTAGATTTTACACGGACCACTCCACTAGTTTTGAGGAGTGATCCGTCACTGTTGAGTGTTGTCTTCATGAGGAGCGAATCCTTTATATGAGTGGTTCCCAATCTTCTTGTGATTGAGTACCACTTGTAGATTCAGCACCTTCCGCTGCGTACCATTTCGCTTCTGGGAAATCTAATAGAACGAACATACGTTGCATGTTATATTCACAATAACTACTATAACATGCAAATGAATTGCAAAAAGAAGAAAGCAACTTAGTAGAAGCGAGAGCTGCATCTGCTTCTTTTCTTGTCAATGCTGGGCACGCCGCTGCTCACAATACATCGGAAGTTGTGACTGAGGAAAAAAAGAGGGCTCCAATTTAAGACCTTGATAATGTGGTGAAGGCTGAAAATATTGTAAAATAAATACGCTGCTCAAATTCCAGCGGGAGTCACAAGCCCTACATTATCTTCACACGTTACCCTGTGTGAGTGGATGAAGCTTTGCTATCACTTGCAAAAGGTGAATCCGTTGTAGGGAGGTAGGGAGTTTGTCCTTCTGACAAACTTATCGCTCATATCACTAAAGATGATCATAACTTCAGGAGGTTTATTGTAGGGTTGTAATTTCGGAGCAAAACTGAGTTCGGGCTCCCAAAATGAAACTGTTCCAAGTCCGAGCTTAACGGGGTTTCAGTCCTGAGTCCGAGGTTTGAAAGCATGCTAAATTCTATATTATACATAAAAAATGTATGTTACAAAATTGTATTCCTTCTTGAATCATACTTAATAGGTCGTAATGATAGCTCGTAGCAGCGCTTTCGTTCATTCTGAAATTATGATTGCTAAATGCACCTGAAGATGTAGAAAATGATATAAAAGGACAGTTCATATTTGTAAATGAATCACACAAAATTGACAGTAAACAGCAGCCCTTGATTTCCGTTAGACATGTGCGCCTTGCATCAATGATTCTATGTACGCGAAAATATGGTCAATTTAACTATCAATTTGGTTATGTGCATGCCGGTGCTCCATGAAGATGTATTCAGTGTGTTACTTAAAATTTATACTGATCAAAACCTGAGAACTTTGCTTTTGCTAACACTGACCAATTAAACAGCCATCTACCGATTGCAGCGTTTAGTGACAATATATTTCAGTCACCTATTTTTCATTAAAAACGTAGCAATTGATAGTAGTCTGACTGGAACTTCCTAGGATCTGATGTCGATATGTCATTTGAGCATGCTGCTTTCTATTTGTTGTGAGTCTCTTTGTGGTGCGTCATGTTGTTATGCAAACCTCCCGTAGTCTTCAGAATACTTGAACATGAATTTACACATGGCAGCTGATAGGGATACATAGAAAACAATCAGATCAACAACAGTTTTCTTGTCGAACTTCGAGTTTCTTCCTGAATTCGTGTGAGGCTGTCCTTAAGATAATCGATGATCGCATCTCCTTCCTATGTGCTAACTTTCCATCCTTGAATTCGCACGAGCTTAGATCTAAAGAGTGTAGGAGCTTCATTTCAAACTTTCAGAAGGAACTCGTCATTACTTCGGCAGATAAGGCCGCCAACAATTTGCTTTGACCTGGGCAGTTTGTATGCTGCTGGTAATCAGACTTGCGCATCGATTATCTCTTCCACTGATGACATTATTACCGAACACTACATCGCCCTCAAGGATTCTTTTGGTACAACGGTTAAGGATAAGTGTATGTGAAAAAATGCCTTGGCTCATTGTAAATAATTCAAAAGGAAGGGAATGCCAAGTAAACTTATATTACTATAATTTTAAATTATTTCCAATTAATTTCTGGCTTCTTCACGAAGCTATCTTCAGGGAACTTAAATATTTAATTTACTATTTAAACAAATTCGGCGTATTCATATGGTTGGGAATTCCATTTCACTCTTGGCTGACCTCTTCTTAGCATACAGGGAGTTCTAGTTCGTGACTGGTCTTGTAGCGAGCAGGAGATTTGGCTTGGCCAAACTTCTCTCTTGTACCACCAGGTATGTCGACGACATGGTTGTGTTTAATTACAAGCACTTCGATAAGATCCTTCCTGAAGTCTACCCAATAGTCCTCTTGGCTAATAGAAGCGGTGATAGCAACAAATGCGAAAATGATTTGGATGTTAAAATCAAGATCCAAGATAGTGGTCCATACACCAAAATGGCTCCATGAGAACCACGCGACAGTCGTGTCAGAGTGACCATCGAACTCTCATGGCTTCAGCAATATCATTGGAAACTGTTAGTCTCATCTGAAAGACAGTCCCGATAGCAGCTCATCGCTCGATTTCCAAAAGTGATGTACCGTACAAGCCTACATGATGCCAGTAAATAAATCACGACAGAATTGTACCGAAAGTCAATGCAGCCAGCATGTCGAACAGAATGTAAGCACCAATATCTTCAAGGAAGGGAGTTACAAGGTTAATCCACTAATAAATTCCTGCATAAAGTCCTCGAGGAATAGGTTCCTCGTTTATAAGTTTGATTGTTTTTCGACTCGCCAAATGCCTTCTATGATAGGAATGTTAGACTAATAGCTATTTTCCAGGTTCTTATGTTTGCTTTTGTTCTCTTATATCCTAAATTTATTTTCGGTTAAGCTTTAGCTATGTTTCCTCAGGCTTGGAGAGGCCTTCCTTATCGTTCATTTGATGTGGTAGGCCTGGCCCCGCCATGTGGTACAGTTAGGATGTTAGGGGACGAAGCCTTGCTTTATGCAGTCACATGGTTCCTCCTTGATGACTCCGTACATAGAGACCTTATTTTGGTTTCTTATGTTTCTTGATTTTCACCATTTATAATTTTCGGTCAGCTTCTCGTCATGTCTCATGCCGAGCTCTCATTTTAGTTTTTAATGCAAGATAAAATGATTATAAGTTTAAATCGATTTCCCATCCTTTCAAAAGTTGGCTCGGCTAGCCATTATATGTATTTCAATTCCTACTCTGTACTGGGGTAAGTTGCTCTATGTAGTTAGTATTAATGTATATTCATCGCTTTTGACTTTAAGTTACCTTATTATGTACACGATTTTCCACTAGGGTAGTTGTTTAACTTTGGTATCTTGCGTTTCCTGGATTCTTCGATTTTTTTGCCGTGTCGTGTTTTAATTTAATTAAGCTTTTTGATCAATGAGCTCATCAACATTCGACAGTCGCAAATTATTGCAGACGTGTGTAGAGCAATAAATAGACATTGAAAAAATAACTTTTTCGTAGCCTGTATAAGGTACTCGCCTGTCCGGCAGAAATGACACGCGTTCCGTCCGTCTGAGAACCACTGGTCTATAGAATAGGAAAAGTATATGTTTTAAGAAGTGACATCAGTTTATTTGTGATTTTGACATTTTGCATTTCAAATGTTTAGACAGCATCCGGCTTATCGGTCACCAGCTATTCACTGACCGTAGTCATTCACTGAACTTTTTCTTACATAGCTCTTGAGACGGTTTGACTGCTTAGCCTTAGGTATTCGGCAAAATCAAAACACATTCGATTTTCAGAAATACAACTCAGAAGATTGGCGTCAAGATGAAGACGATGGAGATGGGTGGACACGTGTCACTCATAAGAAGTCAACCCCAGTCACCAGCGAGTCAAATCTTCGCCAGAGTAAAAAATCCAAGAAGAAGTTGAAGAAGCGTTCTACTGCATCAAGTATATCAATCATGGAGTCTGTTAAGCTGTCGGAGGGAGATTTAGAGAAATCAGCACGTGAAGATAGTGAGTATTTGCAACGTAATTAATTAGCTACATTTGAGTATTATAAGCGACAATGCTTGCATCATTTGTAATTTTTTTGCAATGACCGTCAAAAATTGCAAATACCGTAAAACCTTATAATAGATCGTCATGGTGGTCAATTTTTTTCGGACACCTCTCATGGTTGGTGGTCTATTACAGGTGGCGTTCTGTGAAGAGGGTGGCGGTCTACTTTTCAACATCTTCGAATCTAAAGACATTAAGAAATATTGCTTCAACTAAGCCTGTATAAATATACGGCATGTTCCATAGTGTAACTAAATGCTTTACTGTATACCCGATATATTATAAATTATTTTCGGCTTATTATTAGTATGGCTTACTGTTTTTTGATTGGAACTCAATATGACACCAAATACATATTTGACTGGCATTCAATGACTATTTGATAGAAGTATTCAATACATATTTGACTGATATTCAATACATTGATTTATATGTATTATTGACTACGAACATGACTTCTGATTACATGTTGATAAACATGACTTGCATTTATTTATGCTATTGACATATGAATTGTCGTTTTACTGATGTTGGGTGACAATCTACAAATTAGAAATAATGAGAAGTTCGTGGGCAAATTAAGGAAGAAAATGTCAGTAGCTCTCGCACTACTATGTATGCTCTTTACATCTAGGGTCGCCTAGATATCTACATTAACATGCGAGAATTTCCATCATATAGCGAATCATTCTGCAGAAATCGAAGCACCTGTAACCACAGAGATTAATTACCTTATCTGCGTGTTCGGGTATAGAGATGACTGATCTGTAACACATGAGATAAGCCATGAATTTGGGTAAACAACGAATTCAATGTGTTGGTCGTCAGTCACCCTGAAAGCAAAGTAAAGCAAAGCAAACACAGTCGTCTCGAGCAAGCGTATGTCCGTAAGCTATCAATCGCTCTGCTTTGCTTCGCTCACTTTGTGACAGTCTACAACTGTTGTAATGATGACTTTATATTTGCTGTAAAACGGTTTGATCGGAAAGGTTTGGAAAAGAGCGCAGTGTGGCTGAGGCCGTACGGAGGATTCTAGCTCCATGTATTGATCCGCTGCGTCAGAGATTCCTACACGTATATCGGGCATGTTACGGCGCGTTCACATTTGACCGATTACGATAGTTAAAATAATATACTATAATGAAATCACATTGCATGTGTAAGATATCATCTGTTCACATTAGCCCGATTTTCTCAACGATAAATAGTTACAGCATGAGCAGCGGAGCTCAGCGATAATATTGGCGCGATTACATGTATATCATTGTCCTGCTAGTGTGAGTGACCGCTGCTAGTGTGAGTGACCGCAACTTTAATGTAGATTTCTGTGCGAGCTCAAGAGTACTAGGAGTGTCCAGTTCAGAGCTGTAGTATCTAGAAATCCATGATAACTGATGGACCATATTTAATTTTAGTGACAGTTCATAACTGCGTCGTACAAAATTATATCGGAACCTGAAATCAAGCTCATCATTGCATTATTAGGGGAAAGAAATCTAGCTGTTTCCAGATCGTATGAAAGGACCAACTTTTCTCAATCAGCAGTTTTGTGTTTCTTCAGACTAATAAATCTATATCACATCTCATTCTAAATAACAGGAATGAACTCGTGAACTATATAATTGGGGATCGCAATTTTCCCGTTATTTTACGAAATTAATCCAATTCAAATGTTTCAAATTCATGCATCCAGGCCTCGTTTTTTTGTGAGATCTAATAGGGCTCCGTGCATCTACATTTGATAGTTTGATTTTACGCTAACTCTTTCCGTCGACATTTTGTAATGCAACTGACGAGGCAGTTTTACTACGATCTATTGTGCGATTTCATAACAATAAATGTCGCAATAAGCAAATGCTCACAAATTGTTTATTGTGAAATTACAAAAGAAAACATATCCTGAGCTGCGGTAATCTATTACAAGTACAGAGATTTCACAACAGAAATTGTCATATTGAAATAAGAATTGCTTTTTTTCTATTTAAAGATTGCCATTATCATTGTGCAGAAAATCCTATATGTATGATGTTCTCTATGATCAAACTTCTTTTGCAAGCAAATTGTGTGTCATTAAAGTTTCAAGTGCTCGTTTCGAGTATTCATACACCGGTAAATGAATTTATGCCTTATACGTGTTTAATATCTAGACCATTATAGATGTCATAAAGCTGAGGGTTCTTCCGAGCCTTACTGACGAGTCTCTGTTGGACAAAACGCAGTGTCAACGCGCTGTTCAAAGATTTCAGTGGTTTAAAACTCAAGTACTCAATCAATGTACAAAAATGTTTACCAAAAATGTAGCTCTGTAATATGTGCATCGCACAAGTCATGCTTTTAATGATGAATGCAAGATAGGCCTACTGGTTTGCATTAGTTAACAGTTAGTACAGTTAAGGGAGGTGTTATTATCATTTTTCAGGGTTAGGAATTTGGATGAAGGATCTTTCATTAAAAACAGTGAAAATTTTGGTTCCTTCCAAGTAACCGGGTGCGATTTACTTTCAGGTGTGAAGCAGCTCCATGATCGGTTTGCTAAAACAAAGGAAAAAATTGCCCAAAGGAATCGGAAGCGGAAATTCAAACCGGTGTGATGTGTGGATGTTGATTTGACTATGTACATACATATTTGTGTCATTTCGTTTTTTACAAGAGAATTGCTATTCGAAAAATACTTTGTTTTAAAGGAGCGCCTTGAATTTTTTTGATTAA